>CABFPE010000924.1:50023-66215 GCA_900660155.1 Hofstenia miamia | reverse complement strand
AAATTCTGCCAAAATATTTGAAGATATTTAAAAAAATTTACGTTTTATTGATTCCTGCAACTCTATTTTAATAACGAAAACACAACAATTTTGAAAGGTAATATCACATGTAGTACAATGTGATGCGACCCTTCAATTGGCATTATTAATAACTCTACATATTACCGTTGGTTTAAAAGAAAGGGGCTTCCAAAGATTGCAAAAGATGTGTTTTCGAATATTTCGAGTATTTTCAATTGTCTTTATTCGATTTGGAGAGAGAACTTTTTTATCAATTCCTTAAAAAAACTATATGAATGACAACTTGTTGTAAAACTCATCGCATGTGACCATGTACTTTTGATTTTTTTTGAAAAAGTTAAAAAATCATAACACAAATTTCTAGTTACTATGTACAACTATTAACAAAGGTGCAGGCAGGGGTGATTACAATGGCTGTGGCAATCCCCTTTTAGGTATTCAATAGCCAGCTAATATTGTTGCAAATATAATTTCCTTAAGCTACTGCGCTTAGCTGTGAATACATTAATTACGAGTATATTTGATGTACGTCGTACAATTGAATGCTTTTTATTATTGTTTGATGTGGACCACCGTGAATCCTACTTTCGACATTTTGAAAAACCAAAAAATTCGGTATTACTAGAATACGTTCATTTTACTTTCGGTTTTTGATAAACAGCGATTTCATTTTTTCGATTGGCGGCTAATCCATACCCTCGCATTCTGCCAAGTGGGTTGTAATTTTTTGTTTTTGGAACGAGAATACAACATCGCGATTATGAATCATTTCCTACCACTGAAAGATATTATTTGGCTCCAGTTCAATCACCTCAACAGTATTTTACAATTTATATTGAAATCATATTCTCAGATCACATTAATACTTCATTAACTGAACGCTTTAAACAATGTTTAAATCGGACAAACTATGTGCTCTTTAATGTAATCCCTATTATACTACCTGGTTATTCATCAAAGATGCTCTACGTTTTGGAGAAGCTGATGCTTTTCCTAACAGAAGGTGATCTGCTGTTTTGCGACATCTCTCGTAGCGAAACAGAGTTTTTCTGCACTTTGCTAGCACTCTATTCAATTACTTAATTTCTATGTTGGGAAAGGCTTTCTCGTGAACATCATTGATACATAATAACACCCTCACACGACTGCTTAGTTAGTTGAGGTTCTCAATACAGAGGCTCAGGGCTATGTATTCTGGCAAAAAACGAGCCAAGAATCAATTGTGTTACAAGCCAAGCTCACATTGCTAATCTTAGTTAGAACTAAGAAAACAAAAGTTTAATGAGAAAAGATAAGTTGGTATTTAAAAGAGTCAAAGGAACACAAATTGAGCCGTCAATATTAAGACAAAAAAGTTGCTCCACTCACTAACAAATATTTTCTTGAATAAATTCAGTAGTAGAAGGCATATGATGGCTTCCGAAGTGTAATTGGAAGATTATTTTTGAGCCACAACAAAAGTTCGGAAACTTGATACAAGTAATTCGCGAAGCAAAATGAGACGAAATGACTATAGCCTTAGCGCCAAAAAAAGTATTTTTTTTGCAAAAATTGATTTCTACCAAAATTAGGAAGGAATAAACACGTGTCACAATTTTTTTCAACTTGTTTAAAAAAAGATGTTGATATTAGTGCTAAGACAAAATTTTGATAATGTATATATAGAAGTAGGCCATAATATCATGAAGGAAAGTACATTACATTTTATTGTCTAGTGTAAATGTGAAATAATAATAAATATCACCTCATAATACAAATGCAGCATTAAATACTCAACGGGTAACTGTGCAGATTGGACTGAAGGGACGCTGAAAATGTGGTGTACCAGCAGGATGGTGCACTTCATGTTGCAAGAATAGTAAAAGAAGTATTATTAATTCCCACAGAACTGACATCTCAAAGAATACTGGTTGTGGGCATGCTGAAATTAAAAGTTTACAATCAACACCCAGCATTTTTTAATGAGATGAAAACATGATAAGCAACACTGTAAGAGAGATTCCATCAGATTTTCCGTGGATGGGGTGAACAATTTGTCTATTCTATTGTATGCTGTGCTACATGAGAAAGGAAATTATTTTGAAAATTTTCTGCGAAATTTACATAAGCCCCTTTACTATTCTTTGTAATAATACATGCTTCACTAATGTTTGTCATTTTGTTTACATTAAACAGTAATGTATTTCTCTACGTGTACATTCATATTTAAAAATACAAGGTGTAAAATCTAAAGGTCAAGATTTAATTTTTAAATAAAAAATAAATAAAAAAGGATAAAAACAAAAAACAATTTATTTCAACAAATAGCACTATAGCATTAATTATGATCAGTTTTATAAAGTTCAATATGTTCTCCTTCATTATCTATCAAACATTGAAGACGACCTTGATAATTTTCAAAAACTTCCTGAAGCGTATCTTTGGTTATAAAGGTAAAAGCATGTCTTATACGCTCTTTGAGTTCATCAGTACTGTGACTTAATAAAACCCCAGAGGAAATATTCACAGGGAGTCACATCAGGAGATCGTGGAGGCCATGGCATTGTTGGTGATCCTCGTCCCATCCATCGGTTTTTAAACTCTTTATCAAAGCAGCTTCTTACAATGCGTCGCCAATGAGGTGGAGCACCATCATGCATAAATATCATTTTCTTTTCTTGACAATCCAGTGTAGAATTGCTCCTTTAACATCCTTAAATAGGCTTCACTTGTTTCTGTTTCGTCGAAAAAGTAAGGACCATACACTTTTTGGTTAGAAATTGCAGCCCAAACTGTTGTTTTAGGAGAATGCAAAGGTTTTTCTGAGTACCTGTGAGGATTTTTAGGAGCCCAGTATCAACAGTTATGTCGGTTCACTTTCCCATCCAATGGAAATGTGCTTCATCAGAGAAAGTAAGATTTTGTAAATGATTTTTATCATCTTTAATTCTTTCAATTTCTCTTTCTGTGAAGTCATTTCGACACCGATAATCTTCTTCACTGTTTAGAATTTATACGGATGCCTTCTAAGAGTTTTCAGAAAAGTATGAACTGATTGATGACTCATCCCAGTAGCAAGGGTAACACGCCTTAAAGAAGAATTTGGGTTTTCAGTGAAGACGACCCTGATTTTTTCAAGAGATTCACCAGAGGTTTGGGGTTTTTCTTTTGTTCTTATTTTGTCAAGTACGCTGCCTGTTTCCATTAGTCTTGTATGCCACTTTTGGATACTCTTAGCTGTAGGTGTTTCCGCGTTCTTTCCATAAACGGATCTAAACTTTCGTTGCATTAAAACCACACTTTTTTTCTGTTTCAAACCACGCAGCACATTTTGCTCCTTGTTGCACTGAAAACGACATTTTTTTAAAATGAAAGTGCGCAAATAAAAATGCTATTTGTTAGTAAAGATAAACAAACAAAAAATTTTTATGCTGCATTTTCGAGATAAAATACAATTGCAAGCGAAATCTTGACCTTTAGATTTTACACCCTGTATATCAATTTTTTTTCCGTTAAAATATAAATGGTAACAATGAAAGTTTGTCTTCAGGATCGTATACAAAATTTTTTGATGGGGGCATCTCAATTGCAATCAAGTTGAGTGTTCAATTACGTGGCTGATCACTACATAAGCTGGTAAAATATTGCAAAGGCGGATCATTAAAGTGCATTTTACTATTTTAGTGCGTATTTGTTTAAAATTTTTTTACAAAATATTTTATTTTTAAACTGAAAAAATTATTGGAACCTAAAATTACCCCACATAAAAAAATTCAAAAAGTTAATCTTGGATCGCCTTTTGGTTTCAGAAACCCAGATAGAACGAGTGTTTTGTCAGCACACATCAATTCATTACACATTAAGATGTCGAAGAAAATGTGGATGTATTTACAAAATACTGTGATTCAACGAAGCGGATTTAGAAGCACAGAAGCTAGATTTTAAATGAAAGATATTACTATTTTCACTTTTTTATGTCTAAAATAGGGAAGTGTATCTAATGGCTCAACTTCTTTTGAATTAGCAGCATTAATAATTAGAAAAAAGTAACTGGAAACGTGTTTCCTAACAAAATATGAAAGATATGTTCTAGAGAAAGTGAACGCTATGGTTCAACTTCTTATCAATTTATGAAAATCATTACCTGCAAAGCTCGATTAATTTTAGAATAGATAACGTCTAATTCTCTAATGGTGACATTGTTGTTTGCTAAGAAGATGCTCACAACATTTAAAAACGTTCTTGTTGCGCCTCTGGTTGCAAATTCTTGGCTTAATTCATTAGAAAGTAACGAGTAAGAGATATTGGAATCACTTGATGCTATCTAAATGCGAAATTCATGTAAGGAAATTCGATATACGTGAACATATCAAAAATTGCAAATTCAAAATTGAAACAAATGTATATATAAGTAAGCATGTAGCCAATAGTGCTGGGCGCTATCCGGCTGGGCCGCCGCCGGCAGATTTTAGGTCAGCCAGCCGCCAGAAAATTTAAACGGCTGAGCCGATTTATAACTAAAACTATATCAAGACACACGAAAGGTGTCATAAAAAGGAAACCGCATTTCATGTCTTTGATGTGGTAGTAACGTTTGAAATTGATTAGGTTATTTCTGATCAATCAGATTGTCTGAAAGCGCATGATGAACCTTTTTGCAAATAGATAGTTTCTTACAGGGCTATAGGTCTTATAGGGTTTCTCTATGGAATAGTATACAGTCTAATCCACTTCTATAGATATCTCTCAGGCGGCTGCACCACCGCCGCCGACTTTATTGGGTCTGCGCCACTAATAGTAGTCGGCTGCCTGCGGCGCCCACCCCTAGTAGCCAAGATTAATAACATTCAATTATAGAAATAGTATAAAAATCTATAAAAAATATATCAGCTTAATACAAAAGCCTTACTTTTACTTTTAATATGTATTCCATTTGGCTTGCCCATAAGTCGGCAGCGTAAATCACATTGTCAATTTGAATGTACTGTGAAATTGGAAATACTTCAAAAAATCGGTGAACATGCCTAAAATAGTTTGAATATTCCTAGAACTATATCAATAGAAACATTACATTTATATCAGAAATGGGCATCGGGTACCCGACTTTACCCACCCCGACGTTGAGTCGTGCCCGCTCAGAGAGCAGGTTACGTCGAGTAAGGGAATCAATAGTCGGTTCGAATCACTAGATATTAGGTGGGTGGAACGATAATTAATTGAATAAGTATTAAATATACTTTATTATCACAAAAATTACCTTGTTGGAACAATAGAGCTGAATTCTACAGAACTACCGAATGTACTGTAAATTTTAACGTTAATTGGAACAGAGTTTTTATCGGAAGTTAACTGAAAGGAATGAATCAGTGAAGACGATTGATAAACCACTAGACCATCAACTGTAACAAGCATCCACAGATTACACTAAAATTTAGTATTGAAATCAAATATGTATATTATTTTCCGATGTATTGCATATGCGTTTGTTGATGTATATTTGGGGATGACCGAAGTAAACTTATACACACCTGTTTTAGTGTGATGAATTCCCAACTTAAGTAAAATATCATTAATGAGATTTATCAAATCGTTAATTTGAATACTGAAAGTATAGCAACTTTTAGATTTAAACAATAGTTTAAAATTAGAATTTACAATCAAATAATTTAACTTACGTATTTTTCTAATTGCCAACAGGAGATATTAACTAAAGTTGCTAGGTTGCTTTTTAGACTATGTGTTATATTGCAAGACACATTAATAGAAGAATGCAGTACCACACGATGCCATATTTCAAATTCTAAAGTGAAAACCTTATTTTAGAAATATTTTAAAATTAACTACATTTAAACAAATGAAATCTCAGCTAACTATGCAAAAGTAATAAATAATAAGCTTAACGCTATCTGGGCCGGCGTGTACTGAGGAAGCACCCCTTTGAGAAATAATGTTATATTTCTAATTCGAAAGATTTAGCCCTGATATTTTTTCCTCTTCTTAAAATATTGTCGAAAAATAAAAATTATACCTTCATTATTTTTCTAGTTGTACATATATTGTTCTAAAGAAACTAGTATTTCTATTGCTATCGTCATCGAAAAATTCACTTTAAAACGTCTAGTCAGGAAAACATCGGATAATTACTTTTTCAATGTGTTCAGTTTATCATTGACCCCACCCTGCCAAATATTAGCGAATGTTTTGGATTTGCAGTCAACTTGCTCACGTCAGTAAACAGGGGTGCTATTTCAAAAATTTGGGAAATATTTAGGTCTACCTGAATTTATGTAGTAGCATATGAAATGTGAGAAAACTATGTAATTTTTAAAATTGAAGCGGTGTAACCCCTGTACATACCATCTGAACATTGCGTATCTTACGATTTTCTTATTTATTTAGATTATTTGTCCCAATCTGTTTTAAAGTATCAAAAACATGTACAATTTTTACAAGAAATCAAGAAAGAACAAAATTATAAATAATTCAGTAATTGGTAATTTACCTTAATAGTGTCATAAAATTCCCAAAATACCTATGCCCAATTATTACTACGAAACAACTATTTCAAACAATTTCAAGTATGAGTTTTCATATGGTTATTATTGTAAAATGGGTACCCTTGTCATGATTTACCAGAAATATTTTTATGAAAAATTTCAAATGCATTTTTAAATGATGGCAATTTTTTAATGTTTTTTATTTCTTGAAGTAGTGGATTCCAGTTTCAAATATCAACATTAATGAAGGATTTTTTTAAATATCTCCTTCATACTTACACAGTTAAAATTTTTGATGTTGATTTCTGTTTATGAGTCAATCCGCGAGTTTTAGTCATTTTATAAGGTGAGATGTTATTTATGAGTTTGAATAATGTTAACATAGTCTAATGAGTTGTTTTAGAAAGAGGAGCTAGAAATGTAATATTGAATTTTAGAAGAGTTTTTCTTTGAGACTTTTAATGACTATCTCAAATGTAAGTCAAAATTTTTATAAAGTACACTGCTCAAGCCAGTACCTATTATGTCTATGTAGTTAAAGTGACTCATGCAAATACATGTACATCGAAGAAATGAATTAATGCACAAACTGGTAAATTCTTAAAACTAATGTCATACAATGTGGCCAAAATTGACTAGGACTTAAAATTGTCATAAATATTTAATTATAACAAATAGAATAATAAAATATAAATTACGAAAGGAAAAAATATTTCAAATATATACAATGTTAGTTCAAAATCTCTATCTTGAGATGCTATACATTTATTAAGTGAAGCAGAAAAGTTATCAATAATGGCATGTTAAGTAATCACAGTTAAAGAGTTGGCAATTCCTCCGACAGCCGTTTTTTGGTCTGTTATGGTGGATAGCTTTACAAGAAAAGGTTGCTCTTTAACATGAGCCCAAAAAAATTAGGAGTAACAATCTGGCGTCAATGAGGTTATAAGAAATTTGAAAAGTTTCACAGAATTCCGCCTTTTATGTAAATTTGCAGGTAACAACTTCTGTGTCCTCAGAATTTTATACGAAAAAATTTCATAGCTGTAAGTAGGAGGATTGTTCCTATTGATTATTTTTTCAAGTTTGACTTCGCAGTTATCCTTCCTATCTTTGAATTAGGACTGTATTCAATTTTTTTCTCCCGCAATTTCAGTCTTTCACAGCTTTTTAGTACATATTTCCCGTCTAAATTGCTTTTATTCGGGTTTTGATACCATTTTCCTTCCATTTCTTACATTGCAAATTTTATCTCACAAACTCTGAAATCCCATGCTGATTCTATTATTCTTTTTTACTTTAGTAATTGACCAATGTCTAATCACTTCCTCAACTACTGCTATCCACTTATTCTCTGTTAACAGCGACAACAATGAAGGCAATAAATAAATTTGAAAATAAATTACAACTATTAGAAATGAAGTATATAACTCAACATTTTTGCTTTCAGGAAATCTTATTTCTTCATTCTACCTGCACACCCCATAGTAATTTTATGTTGATAATCTATGTAAATGTATGTCAATTCAAAACATAAAATCATTGTGAATAATAATTTATACTTTCTTACAGATAAACTATTAGTTTTCATTAACTTTTACAAATAAGAATCTATAAAATTATAATAATCATATCAACCTTAGTGATTTGGCACATTTATGGAATTTGAAAATTTCCAAGGAAATATACAAGGGGGCTGGACATGTCGAATATCACAATTTTCATTTTTACCCACCGCTTTAGTCCTTCTCCAAATTAAAAGAAGAGTAGAAAAGAAATTTATATTTTACGCCCCTCCCTAATGTCAGACCTCGCTATGACGTCGAGCTTTAGTCCTTCTCCAAATTTATGGTTCTTGGTTTCACCGGTTGGTCATGAATAGGATTGATTTTACGAGGGGTGCTCTTGGGGCACTTCTTCGATTTTAAAAGTATAAAAAAGCCCTGCTGAGATAGGGTTAAATTTCGTAAGCTTAAAAACTAAGAAGAAAATCCTGCTAGTCATACTAATAACTAAGAACAAAAATTTCCAAAATTGGTGCGAGTGGTTATGATGTCTACCAAAGGGAGAATTTGACAATTATTCCTGCACTAGTAGTAAAAACGATAGATTCATATAAAAAGCAGGCCAACCGATTGAATGTGATTAGATGCGATTAAATCAGGTTAAATTACAAGAAATCCTGATATCAAGCCCCTGTTTGTAATTGCGATGACTTACCAGGTCGTACGACATCTTTTAATTGAATCCAAAGAAACTCTGAAAACGGAAGCCTATTAGAATCCATTAGAAAATACGAATAATTATCAACTGAGATGAAATGAGTATGTTCAACACTCCGATAAGGTAAATCAGTGAGATTTCGTGTATGACCTAAACGAATATATACATATTATAGAGTTAACTACTATGCTCGGTTAGATAGCAATATAGAAAATCGAATGTATATAGAAACTACAATATTAAATACGCAAAAGTGTTCGTACGCTACTCACTTAATTAAATAAAAGATACTTCGAAAATATTGATTATTCGTTTGTAATACCTTTTGCATAGAATGTCAGATTTGCAAGAGTGCCTGGCCCTTGATTTAGATGATGTCGAATGAGCTGGCGGCATAATCAAAATTATATTTGCTTTGAAACAATGTTTTCACAAAAGGTTTTACAATGTAACCAATTTTGCGGGTTGCGTCTGCTTGGGCCAAATAATATAGTCAGTGAACGGGCTGGACTGAGGGTAGATGCTAATAAACCGGCTCGTTTACAATTCTCAAGTACATTATTGGACAAATTCAGTAAATTCAGCTAGACCCGTATGGAAAACCCAAGAAACACTAAATCAACACTCACTGAAATTTAGACCAGTTTCACTCATCAAATACTTAGCATCTGGTTGAACATCTGCATTAAGATACGAGTGGTGCATTCTTTTCTAAATGATACATGAATCTAGTGTTTTCCTGTTAATTGAAAGTTAAGTTTAATAATGAATGCAAACATCAATATTCAAATATATGTCAAAGAAATTCTATAAGAAATTGGTCAGATATAATTACTTATAAAGTTAGAGCTTATTCACAGTCAAGAAAAACTAGAATAACAGGACATCCAACTATAACATAGTGTAAAAAATAAGTAGCCTCAAAATATATATGGTGCTCAAAAAATTATATTTTTTGGACCTTCTATTATTTCAAACATTTCTTAATTAATTCTAGTTTCATCAACATATGTATTTTTCCAAGTTTTATCGACTGTTGTATTCGGTCGGTATCCTGTATTTCTAGTTGTCATTGACCGTTTTTAATGTATACCAATCAAGTTTGTAAAAAATACTAATATCAAAACTTTAAGCTAAACCGAGAATGTAAATGTCAATCTTACATAAAATAGATCTGCATACTCTGTATTTCTAAGAGTGTACCATCGGTATTTAGGGAACAACTTACACCACTTGATACATTGCGCTCTAAGGATAAGTCGGCGATCCCTGCGTTGCTTGCCATCCGTGCAAGATACACAAGAGAATCTAAACAAATCTATAAATTACATATACTCCTTCACGAAATATTTTGGAAATGGTGTTTCAATTTCGAACGAATTTTTACTTTCGTTTTATGACCGGATTTTTAAACTCCTAAACGTATGAAAAATAAATTAGTGAAAACGAGTGAGCATTATTTTAGTATATACACAAATATGGATGATAGCAGCGTCTTTTAAAGTAAAAAATTTGTAACTTTAAAGTAAGTGCTACTCGAAAAATGTGTTAATGTGACTTAAAACTTGATGCAAAATTACAATAAACTAAAGTATTGAAGCCAGCAATTGACTATTGACCAATTTTCAATATATTTCTTTCAAAAAATATTCAAAATTATAGATTATTACATTAATGAAAAATGCTAGTAGAAGTAGATTCATGAATTATATTCATATGGAAACATACCGTATATGAGGCAAATTGTATTTCCATTCAAATTTATTAATTGACGAGATCATCTTAACTAAAGAAGTGGTAGTTGTAGCTTCATTATATCTATTGAATGCACGCACGGCAACCAAGTAGTAGTGAATGGAGTTATCGAAAGGGTGCTCTCCAGCAAAGAGTGTAGAACTTGAGATATTTATTTGAAAATCAGTTGACTGCATACCAGACAAATAGTTATAGTTCGATTCAAGATTGAAGCAAAACCATTCAAGCCTAAAAATATTTATAAAAAAGCAAATTTAAGGTTTTCTGATTTACTGTATATAGAAGATAAAGAAATCAGACACAGGTGAACAAAGCTCAATCGTAATTATTATTAATGAATCTTCTTAATCAACGATATACTACAATTTTGATACAGAATTGCTCGTTGGTGATAATGCTGCTAAGCATTACAATAATCAGACATATAATGAGGCTTGAAATGTTTTTTTGGAATTATCACATGAAGATATTTTAAAATAAAAATTCTTCTCAATCTAAGAGAAGATGTGTTTATAGTGTTTATACCTTAAAAAGAGACCGACTTCCTTTAACAATTTTGGAATTCGAATGAAATTATCGGATTTAAATTAAGAAGAAAGCAACTCACTTGACAATTGCTAGAGAAGACGAATTGATACTCATTAAAATATTAGGAGCGGACCAAGTGTATGTCTGTAGAGCACTATTTGCAAGGGAAACACCAAAAAAATTGCGCCTAACAGTAAAATGAATAAAGATGCTTTCTGCATAATCATCTATCCAGAAAACCTAAATAAATAAATCACTAATTTACAAATTGAAAATAAAGTCCCGAGCAAATGTTTTAGCAGCAGCATTGATAAAAATTTTGAAACTTTTATGAATTAAAAATATTGAAAGCTAGCTTAAATTGTATGCAGTTTTTGCACGGTATATAAGCAAAACATTGATTTCTGTTTAATCTATTGCTGGTTCAGTGGTGAAACTGCCTTGAATAACAATTAGTCTCTCCAGAGGTCTTGTTAAATGCAATTAATCTGTCAAGAATTATAGCGGGAATTGTCAGTTTGTTGAGGGAATTTTGTTCTTATATTATTTAATTGCAAAAAATCGTATGCATTTCCGGCGATTAGTACATTAAAGTTTTGCAGTTGTCTTTCTGGCTTGAATAACTTGTTACATTGGATATATGCGTACACCAGTCCACTACATATTGAAAAATGAAGGGAGTGTTTTTCCAATTTCTGGAAGAGGAAGGATACTTAAACTAAAGTCATGTGGAATTTATCAAAGCAACTCTTCAGGTTTTAGGAAAAAATGTCAAAATTTTTCAATTTTTGGTGGCTGATAATGAAAACTTAAATCCGAAGATTGCTCAGAATCTGGGAATTCCTATGATTGGATGCTACAGTCATCGAATTAATCTTGCTGTTAAATCATTCACTTCACATTATGAAGAAAAACTTGTCCGATGGAACACTCTAATGAAAAAACTTGGAAACCAGAAAAAATCTGCAGCCTTGAGGAAAGTTATAGACCTCAGACCAATTACGCGAAACGACACTCGTTGGTCTTCAACTTACGCTATGTTTTGTAGATATTTTGAACTCAAGCCGTTTTTGGATCAAAATGATGTTGACATTGCAATGTTGCAAATGTCGCCTTCGGATGACCTCGAGTTAAAGAAATTGTTTCAGTTGCTCCAAAAGTTTGAGTCCGTCTCAAAAAAGTTGCAAACTGATGTTGGTGTGGATTTATCAGACGCGCGTGCTCTGTTTGAGTCACTGTTACATGAGCACCCATCGCTCAAACACTACACATTGGTCTTCCAACAGGAGGAATTTCGAAATTTGTGCACTTCGAAAAGACAATAGTTAAAGCCATTAACAACATCTACAGAAGAACTCGACTTTGCAGCACAAGTAATTGCCAATAAGAAGAAACCTGTCCTAAACCTCAACTGGATTCCTTCAACGTTGAATATTGCAAACTTTTCAGTTGTTCCAAGTAGGGCTTCTCTGATTACAGAAAGAACACTGCTACCAGTTAATCTCGAAGCTCAGATGTTTCTCATGATGAACAATTATGCTACAATAATTTTAAATTGTTAGCAATAATTTATTGTTGTGATACAACTATTGGGTTTTAACCTTTTTTTTATCTCAAAATAATATTGCAATCCAATATTACACACCCCTGCATTAACAGCATCTCAGATGGCAAACAAGAAAAATGTACACATTCTGCTAAACCATGAATGGATTTCGTTCTAGGGAAAGGGGTTAATATCTGCTCTCCTTGTATTGGTAAAAGCCGCAGGAAATATGTGAGAAGACCTAAAACTCGCCATGATGAAATTTACATCTTCAAAACAACGAAACTTCTAGCGTATGTTATGGCTTGGGTTTCCATTAAAGTATGTATAATAGAAACTCTAACCAGATGCATTGCTGAACATATTGCTTTCGCAGTATATTGCCTAATCTTAGACTTTCCTAGAAAGATAATGGCGTGTGTGACGTGTTTACCGCCTCACTTTGTCATTCTAGCGTTCAATTAATTCCTACAGTTTTTTTCCTACGCGTTTTATCTACAATCACAGATTTCTGTCGTTGTTTTCTCTCCAAATGTATCCCCAACCTCACTGAAGCAATCACTCCAGTGTGGAAGATTTCCCCTACACTCCTTTTTAACCTGAAGACTACTCCCTCTTCTTATACACTCTCACCAAACCCTCTTTCGGAACAAAGCCCAAACTCTGATCAAACTGAAAACTCCTTTCCTAACATTCAAACAGGCCTTGCATAACTCTTAGCCGGAAAGAATGTTTTTGAATCGGATAGTATAAAAAATCCTCTGCTAATTTCATGGGGCAACTCTGAAAAACGAGGAAATCCTTTTCCTAAGCCAACAAAAAATAAAAACCAAGAGAGAAACAAGGTATAGGCAGAAAGCAATGCATGGAGAATACTGGAGGAACACAGAAAAGTGTGACAGAGAAGAGAGCAACAAGTGGTTAAAGAAGGCAGGACTGAAGAGAGAAACAGAAGCACTGATAATGGCAGCACAGGAGCAAGCAATAAGAACAAACTCGGTGAAGAAGCATATGGACAGAAGAGTAGAAGTAAGTGGTAAGCGTAGGCTATGTAAGAAAGAGGTGGAGACAGTAGATCATCTGATAGCAGGGAGTGAGAAGTTGGCACAGAATGAGTATAAGTTCAGGCATGACAAGTTGGGAAGAATGGTGTGGAAGTTAAAGAAGGTTGAAGTAATCCCGGAAGTACTAGGCGCACTTGGAGCAGTAAGTAAGAAGCATAAGAGATACTTGGAGGAGTTAGGAGTACCAAAGTGGGGAGGAGCGGTAGCACAGAAGGCAGCATTGTTAGGAACAGCTAGAGTCCTGAGGAAAGTTGTCAGACTACCTGGGAACTAGTGAGTTCCCCGAGCTGAGAGGGATACCAGCATGAAGCTGTGTAGTAAAAAAATAACACAGGTCTAACACGAAATTTGCGCCCGCCCAATTCTTGCGGCATTCAATGCACTATGATAGGCTAATTACAGTCCCAGAATATTTCAACTTTCGTAGTACATGTTTTGCTGAAAACAACAAACCAACATTTCAACACTATCGTTAAGCCAGCAAATGGAGGTGAGTGACTAATTGCACAGTGTACACTCCTAAGCGCATAGTCTACATGGCTTGCGATACCCTCACGGTGTAGCGTGTTACTAGTCTACATGACGTGTAAATCACTAAGTCTTGAGTGCATCATGGCCACCACATATTGTGCACATGATATAGTTGTTTTTTTCGATATCATTTTATGTATTGTTGATTTTTATCATCCATAACATAATTTTCATATATTTGGAATAACATAGCGTTCATCTAATTTTAGAATTATGGATTCGAGAGGACATACGAGAAATCCGGACGAATTTTGTTATATATGTGCTGAATTCATAAGCGGAAGACGCAGAAATTTTACGCCAGTTCTGCGCGATGCCTATTGGAGGTGCTTCAAAACTAGCTGCCGCGACGTAGAAATGGATTTTTCGCCCTCGTATATATGCACAAGTTGTCAACGTAATCTCTACAGGTATAATAAGGACAGCACTTTTCAGCTGCCCTTTAAGTGCCCAGCAATATGGACGAACTTCGCCAGTCATGCGGATGGGGTGTGCTACTTTTGTACCATTAAACGACCACAACATGGCAAAGCAGAATACGTTGATTGTGTTGGCTGTAAGATACCCAGAATGAATTTTCCAGATCTTGCAGATCGTGATGAACCAAACAGCTCTTCTAGTGATGAATCAGAAATCAATGGAAATGAAGATGCAAACGATCCTGATTTTGAACACAGTGAACAAAAGTCAAGTGAGTGGTCTGTTCCCCAATTCAACGATTTCTGCCGCGAGCTCGGTTTATCTAAAAATGCATCAACAAAGTGTCTTAAAATGCTCAAACTCGATAGTGACATGCACAGGAAACTGAAGGCTGTAACTTTTCGATCAGTGAACACGCGAAGTCAAGAATTTTGCTCGTTCTTCACAACGGCTGGATCTTATTCTTTCTGCAATGACGTCGAGGGACTTATGGACGCACTAGGAATTTGTTATTCGAAGGAAGATTGGTGCTTCTTTCTGGATGCATCCATATCTAGTTTAAAGGCAGCATTAATGTTCAAAAACAATGATCTTCCAACGATTCCCATAGCGTATGCCAGTGTGAAAGAAGTTAGGGATTCTGTGGAATGGATGCTGAATTGCATAGCTTATGAGAAGCATGAATGGGTTGTCATGGCTGATCTGAAAGTACTCAATATGTTGCTGGGCGTCAAAGCTGGTTACGCAAAGCATCCATGCTATTTCTGCATGTTTGATTCGAGAAATTCTCATCTTGACTTTGATCATCAATATAAGTGGCCAGAAAGAACTGAGTATGAGAACGAGCCACTAATTAGTAAATCAAAAATTGCCTTTCCTGTGCTTCACATTAAATTAGGGCTCTTTCAACAATTTGTTAAGAATTTGGATAAAAGCGGCAATTGCTTTCAGTATTTGGGTAATAATTGCAAAAAATCTGAAGCAAAGCTCAATAACGGTGTCTTCACAGGACCGGAAATCAGGTCTCTAATGAAAGATGAAGCGTTCAAAGAAAGTATGAACAACATTGAGCGAGTAGCTTATTTTAATTTTTGCACAGTAGTGAATGATGTACTTGGCAAAACAGTCAGCCAGGATTGGAAAGAAAAGGTTAACTTGCTGATAGCTAGCTATCAAGATCTTGGGTGTCCACGGATGAGCAACAAAATGCATTTGCTCTTTAAGCACAAAGATAAATGCCAAGCTTATCTTGGGAAATTTTCTGACGAACACGGTGAGCGTTTGCACAAAGACATGCAAATAATTGAGGGAAGATATGGATCATGGCTGGCGAAGGAGATGATGGGCGAATGGGTTTGGTCACTAAAAAGAGACACGAACATCTACAAGCCGATAAAAAATGTCTTCCCGCCGTTAGACACCAATGACATTTAGTATTATTGTGATATATTCATTTCATTAACAATACTTTTAGTGTATTTTTGTCACTAAAATCCTCTCATACCGAAAAAAAATCTCAAAACCTTGCTGTTAGTGGAGAGGAATAATGTCTGAGGAGTTTCTCTAAGTAACGAATACAGATTCAAATGCGCTTTTGCCTTTGGTATTGGGATATACTTAGCTATCAA
>CABFPE010000924.1:25134-35381 GCA_900660155.1 Hofstenia miamia | reverse complement strand
TATATATATATTTTAGAAGAAAGGCATCATCAAAATCAACGGTGTCTAGAGGAAACAATAAGTACATTTTTGGAATAGGACGAATTAATAGATTTGCAGGCCCTCAAAAACAGACTCAAAGTTGATAAAATGTGTATTCCATCTGATTTCGTGATTAACTTAACAAGTGATACTATCCAATTTTTTTTCAATTGGACTTAAAGCAGAAGTACTCATTTTTCTGTTCTCAATAATTATCATGAGCCTCTTTCAACCATATGCTACTTGAATCCTTTATACAGACAGTCCATATTTCAAATAGCATTAGCAATGCTATTATAAGACTAATTCCTAAACCTGGAAAGGACATTTTATGCAGCAATTAGAAGTGAACCTAGCATAAGAGGTTTTGAATATCATGACGCAAACAAAGTATTTAGCATTTGGAGACGGCGTTAAAGTTATCACTAGTGAAACCAGCCTGCTTACCTTCTTTAAATGTTAGGACAGCTTTAGCAAAACTAGTGGACCACAGATTAATTTATCAAAAATCAGTACATACAGGACTAAATAATGCAAGAAGATGGCAAAACAGCTACTTCCGTAACTATAATGAAAACAATACTTTAGGAGTAAAATTGAAAATTAATGAAGAAAATGGAAGCCATATTAGGGAAACCAAAAACATATGGTGAAGCAATTTTTTCCAATCAGACATGTGATCCTAAAAGCCTTAGCAATTTTATCACACAATAGAGCAGCAATTTTAAATCTGAAGTATAAAATTTAGAGAATTACACTCGCAGATTTTTGCTTTAAATTAGATCCAGAAGTCAGTCAATACTTTAATAAAGCAGCAAACTGTTGTAACACCACTCGCGTCGCTTTTGTAAGCATTATCAAAAAGGTTAAGATCCCAAATAAGACCATACTACAATAAAATTATATACAAATTTGTTCTGAACCGAATTATTAATAGAAACAAATTT
Organism: Hofstenia miamia; assembly: GCA_900660155.1. NCBI lineage: Eukaryota > Metazoa > Xenacoelomorpha > Acoela > Hofsteniidae > Hofstenia > Hofstenia miamia. The sequence goes on along the minus strand of CABFPE010000924.1, from coordinate 34,413 downwards.
TTCTTGTCCAGGTTGATTGACACTCCACTATGTAGCCTCTGGCATCAGTCAAACGAAAATCCAAAACATCTCATCTTTGAGTGTATTAAACGATCAATGTAAAGCCTGGTGACTTCAATAACACATATAGATATATTAACAAACAAAAATTTTAGGACATACATTGTGAAATGAATTGCATCACCAAAATATTTTTAGCGTATTTGTTTTTTTCTCTTTTAGCCTATTTTTATTCACCTTTCCTCTTTTTAGATAATGCTATGGCTGATTTTTATCCAGCCTCTTTTAATGTAAGTATATATATATATATATACATATATACCGTGTTATTAATAACTCACCTACCATCTTATTTTAAGCGTAATTTCTACAACGTGTATGTTAGTTATATTGTAAGCAGTTGTGTGTGAACTATGTTTATGCGGATTATTATTTAAGTATGTGTTGTTTTACATTTTCATTTTAATATATATTTTAGCTATGTTATCGACAGAAGAATTACTGGTGAAATTGTTTTACAAGAATAATGAATGTGTTGAAGCAACGCGCCGTCAATTTGGGACGCATATGGGAATAAAGAAAAAAGAACATTTACCTGATCGACACACAATTACTAATTTAATAGCCACAAGAGTGAAAGTCTCTGCCGAATTAACAAATTGTCGTCAACAGTCCTCATCGTCTATAGCAAGCCAAATTTCATCGTCTCAAGCAACGGTGTGGCGTATTATGAGAAAAGAATTTGAATTGTTTCCGTACAAAATACAAGTTTGTCCGCTACTGAGTGGGGAATGCAAGCAAAAAAGGAAACTGTTTTCCGAGTGGTTTCTTTCACGATGTGATGAAGATGATGATTTTTTGAGAAATGTTTGGTGGTGTGACGAATGCAATTTTCCGCTTTGTGGACCACCTAATCGCCAAAATTCACGCTTTTGGACCGATGATATTTGTGATGTTCCAATATTTGAAAAACCTTTAAACTGCAAATCACTCACTGTGTTTGTTGCCTTTTCCAAACGTGCTATTTTTCCACCATTCTTTTATGAGGAAGATGGCAAACCGACAACAGTTAATGGTGCCCGATATCGAAATATGATTTCGTCTCATCTAGTACAACAGTTAAAGATGAAACGAATGTTCAGTAGAGCTGTGTTCATGGAAGATGGGGCTCTTTCCCATACAGCGAATGAAACAAAAGAATTGCTTCGGAGCCAGTTCACTGAAGATCGGCTGATCGGTAAAGGATTCAAAAATTATTGGCCAGCGTACAGCCCCGATCTAACGCCGTGTGATTTCTGGTTATGGAATGAATTAAAAACCAAAGACTACGCAAATGATTTGCCAGTTGATATTAATGATCTTAAAACAAAAATCAAAACAGCAATCAATGAAATCACCCCAAATTCACTTATCGATTCTACAAATGCAGTTCTGCGGCGATTGGTTCGTTGCATTGAATTAGATGGAGGACATCTCGAACATATTTTGTATAACTAATCCCCAAGTGTTTATAATGAAATAAAATTGTTTATTTCGAATGATATGCTTTATTCATTAAATTATGGCATTTTAAAGATGGTAGGTGAATTATGAATAACCCTGTATATATATATATATATATATATATATATATCCTCTTCTATCCTACTATATTACATGTTAATTTTCCTTGTAATTTTTATTGTTTAGTTTTATCCTTTCTTTAGATCCCTGTTAAGTAAATTACTAGTTACTCTCTGTGTTGATAATACCTTGTTACCTTTAATGTAAATACAATGTAAGTATGTTTGTGTTCAGGTTTGAGGCGTGTTGGTATATTTTTAGTACTATGATGAAGTGAACTGCTTGCTAAAACAGTGTAAATAGTAAATAGAAAGGAAAAGGAACAGTAAATATTCTCAGTACACCCCTTAGTGAAGAAAATAAAAATAGCAAAATAAAAAATAAAAGGTAATGGAACCAGGGCTACCTCTTCAACAAAATAGAGCTGGAGCACACACTTCAAAATAAATGCTAAAGTTATTAAAAAGAATAAATTTGAATGCGTCAACCATTGCCCTCCTCAACGTTCTTACGTCAACATCATAGTAAACTTATGGAGTACACTTAAGACGGTTCAACAAAAGAATTCATGCAAAAGAGAAAAACTCTGGGAAGGTGTTTACCAAGCATGGATGGCTATGGCCATTCTAAATGCACTTAACGAGATCTTCGAATCCTCTTCTTAGACAATGGGGAATGAGTTCAAATTTACGGGAGGCCATATGTAGTAGTAAAATTATTACCTTAAAGTTTTTTTATTAAACATGTTGGCATCAATGATAAATAATAGTAATTAATATTTTTGCACACCTTTGTTATGGTTTCAATGAAAGCGACAACCTGAAATACATATAAGGGTGCACTAAAATATAAAATATATGGACGGAAATAACATATGTGGTTAACGAAATTGAAAATTTAACTTAGCAGACCAAATATCAATTGGCGAAAACCTTATCACGAAACTTCATGATCGTGGTATTTTTTAGTATTACAAATTGATTTTATGCCTAAAAAATAAAAATTGATGACGTAAAATTTATAAAATATGAAGCTTCAAAACCTTCAAAAGCGATTTGGGTCTAAAACTGATTGTGAAATTTCAAGAAATGCATAGAAGTAACAGTCACGTTCTGGTAATCTTTTGCAACAAATTTAAATAAGAACATATTGCATACAGTTATTCTTAATTGAATTTTATAAACCACCGCAAGGAGTTTTAATTCCCAAAAAGCTGTAATGTATTCCTTCAAATTTTCAGCAACTATGAAATTTTGCTATTTTGTGCTGCAGCAACGTGCACTGCCGCCAAAAAAGTAAAAAAAACCATTATAACATGACACGTAACTTCTTTAAGAAGTTTGGCAATCAAAAGTTTTTTGCATGGTGCAATTTTAACTCTGAACTAAAAAAAACCAATTGCACAAAAGATATAAAAGGTAGAAGTAAACTATACTTAAAGTAAGAAAAATTAATACACCCATTTTTAGAATTCATTTCTAAAAACGATTACATATTATGGAACAAAGTTTATTTGCATTATTACAAGGGTAAGCTATAGAAGCATATCCACGCAAATCAAAACCTCAATCGTTATTAGCATTGCAATAGTAAAACAATCACATAAAAAATTAAAAAGGATTCGCTGCATAAAACATTTGTATTAACCAATTTTCAAGGGTTTTCGATAAAAACAATTAAATTTACTTTAAGTCAATTAATAAAATAAAATATTTATTATTGGAGTGCTAGTACAAACAGTTTATTAAAATTGAGTTCTTATACTTACTGTATAGTTCACATAGTAAACTGGATATTCCGCAAGAAGCTGATCAACAGGTAACAGAAACCCAAAGCCATCCACTGTAACAGATCCAACGGCCCAATTCTTCGCGTCAGTTACAGATAGCACATTCCATTCTGAAGATTTCATCTTGTGCCGGAACAATTCGTATTTAGCAATGTGAAGAAACAAAGTTGTTTTGTTGTTAACCTATACTTAGAAAAGTCATAATTTTAAAACTTAAGTAAAATACCTCATTCGAATTAAGACCAGCGATACTTAGGTTGCTACTACTGCTGTTAACTACCTCTTTTACTTGAAAACTGGATGACGCGGTGATGCTGCTAAGTGCAGTTGTAGCGGATAGAGAGAATTGGTGCAATCCCTCATTTCTAAAACTCTAGATAAATAATATTTAATCATTGAGGCGGTTATTAAACTGCTAAAATGATTAAGATTTTGTAAAAATTTAGGTTGAAATAAAAAATTTCACAATTACAATTCCATAGTCAAATAGTACCAAATCTAACTAATGCTTGTTACATTGTTGCGCATGTGTTATTTTTTACAGTATATTTCCTCGTAATTTTTGTACATTGATGTAATGGAAGGTTGTTTCTCAAAAGGACCAAAATTCTCCTTTATAATGTCAAAATTAGCCTTTTTCCTGACAAAATTTGAATATAATTAAGTAAAAACCCGCCCTATTAAAAATAAATAAATTCAATAAATTAAAATCGAATTCACATATAAAACGTTATTTGAGAAAAGAAGTAATCCAGAAACAGGACTACAGAGAATTACGAGGTTTCAAATATGATATTTAACAGTTGTAAGAATAATTTGGTAGAACTTACTTTTCTACGATAACATGGAAAGTGTTGGTGGAAAAAGTGATCTGTTGATTAAAAATGAAAATAGTATATGTGATGTTAGGTGAAGCTGGCCAACATATAATATCTATTTTCAAAGTCTGTCCCACAACAGCAATGAATGAATGTAACAACTAAACGACATTAAACAACGTACACGTTATTCAAATTTAGTAATTTAAAAATACAAAATGAATTAATTTCCTAACGATATAATTAGTGATAGAAAATAATTTAAGTTTGCGTTACGCATCATTCTGCTCATAAATTGAAGTACAAATACTAAATAGTCGACCCAAGAAAATAAGCCTAGTACAGTTTCGAAAAGTTAATTTTTAAAGATATAATCATGCCACATAAAAAAAGTTAGTTATTGTTATAATTGGTAGAAGACATGTGTTAAAAGGGAAATCCCCAAATACATAAGAATTTATGCAAAACAGCGGTTTTTAATCCTGTAAAATATATTGATAGTTACTATGTAGTATTAAATTATTCAGGCATCATCTAACTTACTACTAAGGTGAAAGTTAAGCTTACAGCTTTGCAATTCTCAAAAAACAATAACACTTTTCTAATTTAAAACCTAGTTAATGTTTTTGTTTTAACCTCAGCTTTAGATAAAGAGATTTGTGTAGGGCATAAAAAGCTCAAAAAACATCTTGAAACTTAAAAAAGAATAGTCACTTGAAACAAGTCGGTCCATCTTCAAATAAAGCCAATATTTAATGCTACGATAGAAATTATTACATACCTTTATTCCTTTTAATGGCTCAATTACATCTATTAAAACTCTGGCGGATAGCACATGAGCTATAGTGTTTGATACAGTTGCTGATATCCCATATCTAAATATGAAAGCTAGGGTATTTCTGAGACCAGGTTACCTGCCGTTTTTTCTATAGAAGCATGATAATGAAAACTGAGTACTCTTCAATATCGTATACGAATGATCAAGGGAATATTTCGTAAGTAAGGTGCTGTTATCCCCATTGAAGTTCGACAAGTGAAGTGTTACAGTAAATAAATCATTTACCGAGACAACCCGTTTATCGATATTTAGCTCGACACCTAAGTGAGAAATACAATTGTTTCAACAAATGCATAATAATTCAAAATTTAGAATTCATCATACTTATATGACGACATGGAATATAAACGATATTTATTCCAAGTAACAAGAAAATGTGAACAAATTTATGAATACAGCACGAACTTTAACGTTATATAACTCTGCGACCTCATTTATTGAACAGATGAGTGTAACGTATTTTCTTGAGTAGTGACCAAAATACATTTCAAATAATAGAATTTTCTAATGCAGTAGCATGCCCATTTTGCTCTGAAGAAATGGGTCAGATTAAAAGTGAATTCAATTTTTTTGTGTAAATGAATTAAAGAAATCAAGGAAAACCAAATTCTTTATATTTATCTATCAGGTTTAGAAACATCATTTTTCAAATACATCCCGTGTTACAGCTACCACTAGAATCACTACTTCATGAGATTTCAGGTAACATGTATACTCCGAAAGCTACAGTTACAGTTATCGATTGTCCTAACAGCACTTTGAAACAAAACACAGCTTTATATGTAAAACTGGAAAGTGCAACTCTTTGAGTAAGAAAATAATTATTGGGTTTCGTCCATTCAAACTTTTATAACCCATTTTCTACCGGAAAAATATCAAAACTTGCATTTTGTTTACAAATATGAAACGAAAAAATTAATGTTGATAAGTTTATCCTAGGAAGCTCTAAATTTATTTAGATTTATCATAATTCAATGTTTGCTACTATATTAAAAGCAAAAAACATTGTTTTAAACGTTTAAAAAACACTTTTTTTACTAACTCTGATAGTTTGTATCAATATCATTTTATCTTTTTAAGAGTTACAAAGCTAATAACTACAAATATATTAATATTTGTACTATTGAAATTATCAGATAATAAATGAAAATGATTGTAGAAAGAGTACACATTAAACATTGAACAACTTAAAAACTTTTTGAAATTTTATAAAATTTTAAAATAAGCCATGTTTGCAATATGAATATAATTGTAAAATTTCAAAAATTGCATATCTTTGTCAGAGCAGTGATTAGATTGCGATGTCTAACCATCGCTCTCTGCATTGAAATTACGTGACTCTAGAATGCAATGTAATGAGGATAGCAAACTAAATACCCCGAAAAAATAATATGGATGAAACTTACCCTTCAATTCATAATCAATTATGGCGAAAGTAAACGTTCCAATTGTTCCTGAACAACCTGCAAATATAGTGTAATTTCCCGGTTTGTCATATACATGCGTTGTTGAGAAATCTAAAAATTAAACTTTAAAAATTTAAATCAAATTAATATCTACCTCCGCTGGCCTGAAAAGTGCCGTCGCCAAATTCCCAATACAAATCACATGATACAAATCCACTAACAGAAAATTTTATAGGTGTCCCCACATAGCCAATATAATTTGAAGGAAATGATAACCCAAAAATAACTTCCTAAAACAAATTACTTAAATGGAGCTCTGAATGAATATTGTATATCTTTATGAAGTTTTTACTTTCTAAAGCAATCAATTAAATTGAATGTAATATAAAGAATGAACTGTCAAATACACTAATACGGCATTGAAGACTAAATCCCAATAAAAAATAATTCACTAATAATAAGAATGGATTAAACCAAAATTAATTGTATACACAGGGGTAAAATAAAATTTACATACTAAAAAGTTAAAGAAAAGAACAGTGAAAATTATGCGAAGATGATAAGAGATGAGAGACGCAAAGGATGAACCACAATCAAGAAGAGAGAGCTTTGAAATTAAGAGAGAATGAAGAACTTTGTCAAATGCTTTTTGAAATCAAGATAGACAGTAAAAGGGGGATATTTCAATCAAAATGAGAAGCTGTGTCAACGAAACATAGAAGAAAGAGGACCGAGAGGTTGCAATGATTTTAATTAGAACATGTGATAACTGCTAATGAGAAATTTAGAATGATTTCAGAAAAGTTTAGAGCAGGGTCAGTTCTAGGCTCCTTTACAGGAAAAGAGCTGAGGAGAAAGAATACAGAGCAAAAATATTCATTAAAAAGATTTGATATGTCACGAGGTGATTAAGCAAGTTTACCATTGAATTCAATAGAGAAAGGAAGAGATTTGTTGTTGGAAAGAGGTTTGATCAATTTTGTGCTGCACTGATGGATTGTTTGGAAGAAAAGGAATGAGAAAAGTTTTTCAAGTTCTTCAACTAATGTTTAATAAACACATTTTAATATGTTCAAGAGTACATGACAAATATTTTCGCATGCTTATGGCTGATTATCTCAAGCTTTACATCATTGTAATTATCATAATCAATGTCAGCTGATTGTATTTTGAAAGCCTAATGACAACATCTTGAAGGCCCTAGCAGGTATATTTTGTAATGAATGCGTAGATGCTGGTAACAAAGAAAACACCGAAATCCGTCTTAGTTACAAAGAAACAAAGTGAAATGAATGTGATGGAATCAACAATCACCAAGCAAAGTGAAGTGGGTGATCTATACAATGCAATGGAACCAAGTAACCAAATCCTTCTTGAATATTGAGAAAATGTTGAGTACTTGGACTGATCGAACTGGAAAATCAATTAATAATCAGGTGATACATTAAGATCTAGATGATTCATTTTGCTTATGCATTGATAGTATACTGGAAACAACACAAAAAGATTATCTATATGAAGAATATCAAAATTAAAGTGATATTTTGAATTATATTGAAGGTACTAATCTGAAGAATTTACACTCACCTCGTATCATTAGTAGTAATAATAATTTTATTAATGAGATGCCACTGATAGTGTCTGTTTATGATCCTGTTTTGCCGCCTGCAAGCACTGCTGAATCGCCGCAGAGTCGTGATGCTAACCATGTGTAAATTAAAAAGAAATTGTTCATGGAACAATAGTCATGTAAATCAACACATTAATGAAGCTGCTTATAACACTGCTGCAAACCCTGCAGATGCAAATTACATCCCGAAAATGTTCAGAATATGGAAAGGTATATGAAAATCTAAATAACTCTGGCAATAAATTTACAAGTCTAATTAAGCCATATAATTGGAAAAAATAATCAAGTCTCATAGAAAATTTGTCTGATTGATTTAAACACAATTGACAGAAGCAAAGATGCCAAAAAACAATTACGTTAAAGACACTTCACCTGCAAAATATGTGGAAAAACCAATGAATCTTACCATGCATGCCCTTTACACATAAAATGCTATATAAAATTACGAATTTCTAATCCAATACTTTTGTTAATCTAATTAAAGACAACATGCCAAATCAATTAATAGATAATGGTAATCATTGCAAACACAAATGTACACTAAATTGTGTAAAAGACTTAACTAACAACCTCTTAAAACAATTCTTGAAATTATTATCAAAATGACAATCATTCATACCAGATCCCTATACAAATATATCTAATGTACCTTTACTTTGTGGTTTTTCAAAGAATAAATCTAAATTTAAAAAATTGCTTTTCTAATTAAAGACATAAAGAACAATGCAAACATCATAATTAAGAAAGCTGATAAAGGCAATTAATTTGTCTGTTTAACAAAACAACAGTATCTAATTATGTGTTACTTCCAAATGGCAAAACCCCATTATAAAAAATTATTAAGGAGATTGTGTTACATGTGGAGTATATTAAAATTATTTTTTATGTTTATGTTTATTATACAGTTTAATTCGATTTCAGTTATGCCCCCAATTTCGCTGTCCGACCTCAAAAATTTGAGCGATGCACATTTTGCCTCCGCTGTTGGTGGTGTGAAGAAAGACGCCATCATTTCGTTGTTGCGCCAAACGGTCACTGCTCTCTCTACCTCGACTCCGTCCTCCAATGATGGCCCTGGCGTCATATCATCCTTGTCTGAATCCCTCACAAAGCTTTCCTCTGATGTCTCCTCACTACAATCCCAAATGTTCTCCTACAGTGCTGCTGCCTCACGTTCTGTCTCATCTCTCCCCAGTCATCCTGCTCCGAGTTTCACACCCGCGCTTGCTCCTCCT
>CABFPE010000923.1:195378-209893 GCA_900660155.1 Hofstenia miamia | reverse complement strand
GCACTTATGTTACAGTTAGGAGTTTTTCGATTCTTGCCTAGTCTGACTATCAATCAATACATGTATGAAATAATCAATGCCTGAAACGACTGGATAGTCGACACTTAGGGATATATATATATATATTCTTAAATGTAGGAGACTCGACTATAAGTGACTTGATAAATGACCTTACATGTAATACTATTAAATGTAGGTGTAGGAAACTGCAATCATATTACTTAAATTATTAAGCTGATAGTTTTATGGTAATGGCTATTCTAATATTTTGCAAATGCAGTTAGTGTCAATGCCCGGTTGCTTTTACTAAATCAAAACAACAAACACTTTACAACTTTGAGTTTAAGTCAGTTACAACTTTACTTGAGTGCACGCACTAAGCTAACGTAAGGTACACATAATTAATTCCAGTTGAGCTGAGATGGTGCCATGGACTCAACCATCGTTGTAGAAGGAGAGGAACTGTGTTGTGGAGATCGGCTTTGGGCAGTGGCCCATGGAAGAACTGAAGAGGAAACATCATACTGCTCTGTCACATAAACAGTGATGGTTAATACTCAATTATTTAATTAACATAACTAGTTAATAAGAGAGGAAAGTCTGATGGTTCAACAAATGGGTAACACCTCACCCGCAGTTTACCAAGCATTCCTTAACAGTAATTAGACACGGTGTAATAAGCTAGGTGGAGGATGTTACAATACCAAGAAATAGAAAGACAAATCAGAAAAAAATACTAAAATGTACACCACTGTAAAAGATATTGATTCCCATTATACTGCCAAAATGGAGAATACCAAAAGATAAGAAAATCATAAAGGCCTATATGCATGAATACAAATCATATGTGATTACAAGAGAAAGGGCAAGAATAATGGTTGATAAAGAAAAGTACAAAAGGTCCAAAGAGATAATGGTCAGAACTGACAACAGAAAGAGGATATATATCAAAGTAGTGATAACTCCATATGATTTATTCACTGAAGGACTTCCAATAAATGAACAGTTAGAACAGCTAAGAGAAGAAATTGAAAAGGGAACAATAAAGGCAGTAATATTGTTCTTTGGAGTAAATGATATAGTTTGGCTTGATATCTGGAACAAGAGATATAGCTACTACAATGTATCCAAGCAAGTTGAGATAGTGACGATGATAAGAATGAACAAAAACAGTGAAGAGGAATAAAAAAAAACATTAGTTTCTTCTACAAGGACGTGGCGAATTTAAGAAGTTTGAGAAATATCTTAAAGTTTTTCTACTCAGAAATGGTGATACTGGAAGAGCTGGCACACACAAGTAAGGGAGATGCCCAGATAATGCTAATGATTGGGTTGAAAGGACTGCACTTATACAGAAAATTTTATGAAATATTCTCAGAAAAAATGAATGAGCTAAGACAGATAACACCTATATCAGAGGACACTAAAGAAACAAACTTTCTGAGGTATGCAAACATTGTAACAACAGTAAAAGAAGTGGTGTTGAAATGACAAAAACAACCTGATTGCACAACAGTCAGCTGGAACAGCCAAGAAGTGGAGGAAGGTGTGTAGCATAATCCATCAGATAAGCTGCTGAAACTAAGATAGAAGACGGGAAAAAAGATGATTTAAAAACAAATAAGCAACTTAAATGATGAATTGTGCTCATTAAAATTTGTAAAATCAATATACAAAATTCAATATTTTGGTAAGGAAGCTTGATGACAATCATTGTAGTTGTAGGTGATTTAATTTCAATCCATAATGATTCAAAAACAACAGAATGATTTGATTCAAATTCTTTTCTACACATTGTATTTAAAACTTTTGGGACAATTCACATAATGCTACCACCTCTACTATCACTATTTTTAGCAAAAACATTAAAAATTTTCAGGGTCTGGATTGAACAAATTTGGATTGATATCATTGTTTAACCAAGTTTCTGTGATACAAAAATGGAAATTGGACTAAATTGAGTTGCAATTTTAAGAAAATGATTTCTATTTGAATTCAAACTTCTGCCATTGAGATAAAGATATTTAAAATTGTCTTTATAGCAATTCTCTAAATTCTCAAATATACATTCATCTAAAATTGGGTCAGGATTTAATTCTACATCTCCTGCTAGGATAATTAAATTATCAAACAAGTAGTCTGTGTTTTTCTTGTTGCATGTGCTACCACTTTTGTAAATATGTATATATGTATACTGTATACATTGTATATTCTTTGCAAATTTGTTGGTGTATGCAGTATGGAAATATGGAATTGATAAATAAGGTTATTGAAACGTTAAATGAAAGTAAAAAAAGATTTACTTAACCTTAGTGATATTTCATAGTAGTGTAGAGTCACTTGGGGCCTCTCATTCATTTTATTTTAATTTTTAGGCACTCTCAAATTAATTTGGTGCTATTTAGTTTAATGAATTGTTAATTTGTGATTATTTTGAACCTAAGTTTCAAACTTATTGATTGTCCCTTCAGAGCTTTAGATTACATGTAATTGCTCAGTTAATTTGTGAGGGAAATGAACTTTTGTAAAAATGGTAAATATTTACCTTCTGTTGTTATAAATAAGGAACTCAAATGTAAAAAAACATCAAATAAATTTTGTTCTCACTGGATACCATTTGCGTTTTTATTATATTATATTTTACTAACCATTTTAGCTCTGGTATGAATTTTATAATAATGAAATTGTAAAATCCAGCTATAATGTGGGAGGAACTCTGCTTGCCTGGGGTGATAACTCACTCCTTGACAGATGTGAGCCCATATTGTGGTTGCTTTAGGCTATGTGTAGGCATAGGTAATAAAAGAACTACAACATCTATTGATTGAACATGCACAAATTAGAACACATCTTGAATATACTATGCCATTGGCATACACAACTACATGGTAACCACACGTTATTTACTATCTTATTACATAAGCTGAGAAGATAAACCCAGAGATAAATTATTTGTATTGAGCTAGAAATTACAACTTGAGACACACATTTAGCACCTTGGATTTGTAAGGATGGATTCAAATGGCTTGGCTTCAGTGAGATGCCATGTGAATTGGTCACTAGTTTAACCATCTTGGAATTACTTTTTTTTTCTAATGTTCTTCATTTGTTTTGTTAGAGCATGGGTTGCTCTTGGCAATGGTAATCTTCCACAATCTTCATACCACTTGAGCTGCTAGATGCACCCCATGATTCTACAATAATAGTTCAATTTGTTTGTTCATAAATTCAATTTGCTTAACTATAATTTAAATTTGCATGAATAATAGTTGAATTTGTCTGTACATAAATTCAATGTATTAAATTGTTGTTTTGTTAGAGAGTGGGTTGCTCTCAGTGATGGTAATCTTCTGCAACCCTTGTACTGCTTGAGCTGCTAGACACACCCTGCGATTGTACATGGTGACCCTGACGTGATTCTTGGACACTCTGGAGTGTCAGTTAAACTATCTACTCTATTCTGTTACTGTGTGCAGATGGATTGACGTTTGGAGATGTACTCCAGTCGTGAAGTTTGTGCACATACCAAAGTGTTTGCCCGTTTTTCACTTGGTGATTGTGAGGTGAAACAGAACTGTTATTATGTTTTTCTATTGTATTTGGTTTCATTTTCTACTGGGTGTGAGTCAGCTAGGATGGATTTCCTCTGACCACGATCTACTTCACCACCCATCAATGTGCAACTTCACCTTATGCGTAGTTTTACATTTGTCAGCTCTGTGATCTGATGCCATCACCAAGCTCTGACACTATTCTTACTGTTCTTAGTGCTATTTTGGTTAGTCGCATTCTTCTAGAATTTGGATTGTGTACCTATGCCCTGCTACCATCTGTTAAGTGCTTGTATTTCTCCTACACAGTTGGATGTTTCTTCTACATTATTGGAATTGTTATTGGAATCTTTTTCTCCTACTTTACTTACTTGTTTAATTATTCTTGTTCTTATGGATATGGATTTTTCTAATTCTCATAATGGGACTCCCACTCAGGGTTTCCCCTGTGTGAGCATTGGCAGCTTGGACATTGTCCCTCACACTGCTGGACTTAATTCTGTTATTGTTTTACTGACTCCTACCCCCCACCAAACCTGTTTCTGGTATATCCATACCCTCTGAAGTTTTGCCACAAGAAACCCCCGCTCCTGCTGCTCTGTCTAATCCATTTCGTATGTATACACCACCTTCTCCTCATTCTGAGTTGCCTGAGATTCAACAACTCAGAGAAGCCCTAGCTGAACAAATCTCACAGCACTGTTCCTGCAAAGCCCATTTTGATGCCCTACAAGCTGAAATGAGACAACAAGCCACCACTGCTTGGCAGTGTGAGAGACGCCTGCTTGCCTCAATCTCAGCCTTGGAGATGTGAATTCAGGAAGCATTTGAGCATCCCCCACTACTCCCCCAGAGGAACCTGAGTATGTAACTCACCATCTTTTGGACAAAGCTCTCAATGCTCTTTCAGAAAAGTTCTCAACAGTTATATCACAGACAATGTCTGCCCACTTCTCTAATGCTTTGTCAGCGCCTACTCCATCCCCTGTGACGCCACCATTCATTACCCCATTACCTCTTTTACAAGTGGAGCACCTACCTTCACTCAGTCTACCCTTTCTCAAGTTGCAACATTAACTACAGTAGCTACACCAAGCTCTTGTACCCCAAGCATAACAGTTGTGCCTCTAGCACAAATAAACATCTCAGTTACTCCAACTACTATGATTGTTCCACCTTCTTCTCTGAGTGACCCTATCTTGCCCACAACAACTCACAGACCACGCTTCACTCACTCCATTTTGCCCACCAAAGCACCAGAGAACAAACAATCAAATCTTTTCAATAGACACTCAGTACTGCCTAAATTTACTGTCAAAATCAATGAAATCTCAAATTTGTTCAAAGAGTGGCTCTTTCTGTTCAAGTTAACTATGAAGCAGTATAAAACCACTCAGGACACTGCCACCACACAATTTCCCATGTTCCTTTAAGGTCTCACATACAATCAGTATATGATGCTGGATAGGGAAGTTAATACAAATTATCAGTTACTCATTGGGCACTTCGAGGAACACTAAAAAGCGCCTCACATCAAACAGCAGTATAAGACACTCTTATGTGATCTTTCCTTCAAGAAGGGAGATGAAATGAGAACCTACATAATGCAAGTTGATAGACTCTTTCACCTCAGTAATCTAACTCCAGAATACTCAAGACATGATCTCTTCTCTTACATTTGTTGGGGATTTCCTTCTACCATCAGGAGCTGCCTCAAGCTTAAATGTGATCCTGAAGATGATTTGAACTCTATTATTAAGAAGGCAATTAGCATTGATTGCATTCTACAAAACACAACACGCATTGAGAGAGATGCTGGTGACCTGAAGATGGGTCAAACCACCACTAAGTCACTAACCTCATCAAGTTCTGCTACAGTGCAGAAAAAGACAGACACTGAAAGACAGTTTTGCCCACATTCATACCCAGAGTGGAGCAGTTATCCACCTAATTGCAGATGGGGATGTTATCATCATTGATGAGCCTTCCATTGAGGCGTGTATTCCCGACACCCCAGTTGAGTCTGTCAACCATTTAAATTAGTTGGAGCACTGTCTCCCGAAAACAGTGTGCATGATGTTTTGGTGATAACTTCATTGCTACGCACTAACATCATCACCACGGACATGAACAGACTGCTAATTAACGCCACCATTGATACAGGAGCTTCTGTATCCATCATTAGTAATGTTTGTTGCAACAAGCAGCCTGTTTATTAGATGCTTTGGGGAATACTATTTCACGGAAGGGCCAAATTAACAATCTCGAGCTATGCGTGGACCTCATTGTGGTTGACACCTGCAATCAGCATCTACTGTATGCTGTCATCCTTGGGTACAACTTTCTCAAGAGAAATGCATGTGTAATCAATTATAGAACCAACACTCTTTCTATTCGCAAAAGTGGGCCACAGGAGGAGCTTACCACTACCTGTAACCAAGAAATCTTGTTAACTTTCACAGCTACAATCATCATGGAACAATGGTACTGGCGACGATTTGCCGTCACTACGAGCTCTCCTTATGAGGGGGACATCATGATCTCTGGACAAAGAGGAAAACGCCTTCTCAGTTTACATCTTTCTCCAGACCTTTGTCACATTTCTCATGGAAAGACTCATGTTACTGTGCTTAATAGTTCTGCTCACTTGATCTGAATGGATACCACAAAGACATCTATTGTTGTGATGCTGGTCCAGCTCAAACCTAAAGCTGCAGCCTGTCTGCCCATTCTTACCGTAATTCATGATTTAAGTGAACCAAGTGATCCAGTTCAGACCCCAGTTGTAAGTGAAAGATCTCATGGACATCTGAGTCCACAAGAGTGTGACACGCTCTCTGCCCTCTTATGCCAGCATCATGACATGTTCAATTATGGATCAATTCGTGTTGGAAAGGCCATTGGGGAACAACATGCCATCAAAACCAAGAGTGATTGCCCCATTTGGTTGCCAGTTCAAAGGGTACCCAAGAACTTAAGAGCAGAGTATGAACAGATACTTAGCAATCTCATTGAAAGCAGGATTATACAGAATAATAATAGTCTGTATGCTGCATCTACAGTGTTCATTCACCAAGGTGAGAAGTACCCCCTCTGCATTGATTTCTGACAATTAAATGATATTACAACTAAGGATGCATATCCATTACCTCTCATTGAGGACCTACTTTATGATGCCAGCAAGTACAAGCTATTCTCATGCTTGGATCTCTGTAAAACCTATTGGCAGATACAGATAAAGCCTGCCAGCATTCCAAAAACTGCTTTTATTACACCTTATATGGCTTCCAGGCTCTGCAATGCTCTGGCCACATTTCAGTGTTACATCATGCATGTACTATGGAATGGTGCTAATATTCTCAAACCTGGGATCACTGCATACATGGACGATATTCTCATTGCTGGACACACATTCTCTGATCACTTAGATAAACTGGGTTACACTCTTAAAATCCTGTACAACTCTTGGCTCCAGGTAAATGGAAATAAATGTTCACTCATTTCACCACTAGTTACCTTCCTAGGCAGGGTAATCAAACCTGGGAGAATATTGATTAAAAATGATGCAAAAGACCATCTTGATTGAATTGAGACTCCATGCTCACATAAGGACATCTAGTGCCTGATGGGCTTTCTTAACTATTATGGCTCCTTCATCTCTGAACTAGCCAACTGAACCAAGCATATCTCTAACCTACTATGAAAAAACACTGAATTTTAGTGGACTTGGGCTGAACAAGAAGAGCTGGATGCTGTGAAGCAAGAGCTCAGACAGATCCCTAGTCTGAACATGCCAGATTACACAAAAGAATTTATCGTCAATTGTGACATGAGTTCAGTCACGATCAGTGGTGTGCTCAGCCAAGTGATCAACAGCCAGGAATGCCCTGTACAATATTTCAGCCAGAAGCTCCTCAATGCTGAACTGAATTACAGAGCAATGAAATCAGAAATGCTAGTGCTTGTCAAGATTCTGAAGAAGTTTTGATTCTTCATTTTAGGTCGCCAATTTGTTGTTCACACCAACAACTCCATGCTAGCATGGCTTAAAAAATTCTCTGGCAAAGAGTCAAACATTGTTGCCTGATGGTTGGAATACCTTAATGACTTCTCTTTTACGATCACTCATCACCCTGGGAGATTGCATCTCAATGCTGACTATTTCACTGCTCTGCCAAGCTATGAGAGAGACCTGTGAAAGCCACCAGGTGAAAAAACTCCATTTGGATTCACCCCAGCTTGCGAGTATGAGCTCCTCCCAGATATCAACACAGATTGAAATGGCAAAGCAATCCTCCCTATTATGGTGAAGCAGGAGATTTCAGAAAAGGAAATTGCCACCCATCAATTGTCTTTAAGATCAAGAACCCTGACCATGCTATCAGTGACTTTGCTAAGAGGTACTTTCAACATTATCATTGGAAGCTTAACAAAGCTGGACTTCTCTATGTGCATAGTTGGAACAACTATCTGGCAATCCCAGAGTATTTTAAGTGAGATCTCATCCAGAAGATCTATGAATGTGGTCACCTTGGGATCATCCAGATGGAAAAAACATTCAATGCTCATTACATTACCATCAGTATTTGAGCCATAGTACAAGATGTGATTGATAAGTGTGAAGCATGTCTGCTTCAAGGAGCTGTACATTTTCTGGAACAGATAGCTGAGCTCCATAGTTGGGTCACCAAAAGAATGAACAAAGTCGTCCACATGGACATTGAAAAACTCTCAAGGGATGAGCAAGGATTTCAATATCTGTTGGTCTTGATAGACCATTTTACTAAGTATGCACAACTAATTCCTCTTGACAATAACAAGGCCAAAGTTATCAGTGAAAGAATTGTGAAAGAATGGATTTTTAAGCTCAGGCCTATGGAGTGTCTGGTCTCTGACCATGGTCCTCAGTTTGAAAACTCTTTAATGTCCACTCTCATGAAAGAACTGGAGATCATACACAATTTCTCCACTGCTTACCATCCACAGTCAAATGGCGTCATTGAGATACTGAACTGCACCATTATCAAACTCATTAGAGTCGTGTTAGCCTGTGCTACCAGTCAAAATTGGAGATGCGTCATTGAAGAGGTTGAATTCTTTTACAATACCACTGTGCACTCCACCACCAAAGTGAGCACCTTTAAAGCCATGTTTGGCCGTAAAGCAAGCATTCCTTTGTCAATCATGTTCCCTGACTACAATGAGCCAACCTTGGAGAATTTTTTGAACCAGATGCTGAAAGAATTCCAGGAAGTGCACCTTTCTATCTGCCAGAATACCAATCAGTCTGTTATTTGCCAGAAAAGAAATTTTGATAAAAAGCTGTACAGCAAACCTCATAAAATTGGAGACTCTGTATTTGCTTATTTTCCTCATCAGGTTTGGGGTGCCACTAATTGGCAAGGACCTTTCAAAATAGTCAAGGTATTAGATCACCACTGGTACTTATTAGATAATGGTAAAGTCTCCCATTTTCAGTGACTTAGATTAATGATTAAGGATATACAAAATGCAGTCATTAACAATAATAATGAGTTTTCTCTCATCAATGACAGTATTAATGAGATTGAATATTATGATAACCTCACTGAGTGTGAGGAAGACGACCTTACACAGGTAGAGTATGATAGTAACCTTGGTAGTAGTAGCAACACTATAGCTACTCCCATTTTGCCTAAATGAAAAGCTAGAGATCAGAGATATTTAGATCACTTAAATACCCAGGAATGGGACCTTAATCTTATATCTTTGTTTAGCAACTATGAAAAGAACAGAGAATCAACCCCCATCCAGATGCCAAGTGCAAGGACAAATCAACCTGTGAGACAAAACAAATCAATCAATGACGCCAAAACAATCAGATGAAGGCACGTCATGAAAGTGAGAGCACCCATTAGAAGACACCTGAAGTAGTTGTGACTATGAGGGGAGGCAACTCTCTCCTTGGGAGCAGACTTCCCGTGACTATGCTCAGAGACAACTCTCTGAGTGGGAGAGGACCTCTGATGACTATGCACAGAGACAACTCTCTGTGCGTGAATCTGAGGAGCATAGAGTGCATTTTGTCCAGTTGTCTAACATAACCTCACCTTGTGTTGACTCGAAACCCCCTCCTAGTCCCAGTCCTTCCTCCCACAACTCATCTAGTGTTAGGTC
This sequence comes from Hofstenia miamia, assembly GCA_900660155.1. NCBI lineage: Eukaryota > Metazoa > Xenacoelomorpha > Acoela > Hofsteniidae > Hofstenia > Hofstenia miamia. The sequence goes on along the minus strand of CABFPE010000923.1, from coordinate 200,186 downwards.
CCAAAAAGCCAAGGAACATAAAGCTAAGACATCTAAGGTTGGCGATGAGATCCTGCATCCATAACTTAGAGCTACTCAGGAAGTGGTTCATTTAGTTTAAGATGAGATATCAGAAGAAACTAAGAATATGTTACAATGGACATTCAACACCAAAGATTTAACCTGTTCCGTCAACATGATCCCTTTTATCATTGATGCAGAGAGTAGGCCTCAGGTCAATGCTATCATCTGTTACAACTCAAAAATGTTAGCTGGCATGGTGCGACCCTAATGGCAAAGTACCATTCACACCATGTTTGATGGGGACATCAACTTGTCTCACCTATGCCAGTTTCTCAACAGCAAAGAAAATTAAAGAAATTTGAATGCGTCAACATTGATTTTGACAACCTGTTAATCATCTACTTCTTCCATGTCAATGAGGTGAACCACCCCAAAATAATTTAAAAAATCGAAATTGCCCATTGACTCACTAAGGTGGAGAAGATATGTTTAGTTATGTTCTTAAAGGATGAATACCAGGATACCATCCCAGACAAAGTTGAGAGTTTACACTTTCATATGGAGAACTTTACCATTTTGTTTAGCAGCTCCTATCAGCCCACAAACATGTACAATACTCACATGATCTCAGCTACTAAGATCATCTACACTGCTCTTTTTGTAGAAGTGGCTGGTAGGAAAACTTAACTAGAAACTTAATTGACTCCACAAAAGGTTTGAGTAGCGTTTACAGAACAGCCACGATTCCGGGAAGGGAATAGCACAGAATTCATAACATATAGATGTAACATTGGTAATTCATCCAAGTAACAGAAGTTCTTTTAGGTAAGAACCAAGATGACCAATTCCTATGGCTTCCAGCCAAAGCGGAACATCCAGAAGTAAAGTGCTTAACCTATTGACTAGTGCTACCAGAGTTGACGCCTGTCCCATGACACACAAGATCATCAAAACTTCTTGGAGAAAATGTTCTCAGAAAAATTCACTCCAGTGATCCAATCCTGTGAAGCCATGTGTGTTTTTGCCACTTTTCTTACAGTTGATCCTCATGTTCAGCTACCCATGGATAAAGCCACCAGAGAAAAACTCGCAAAACAGTGCTCACATGAACTCGCTATTGGTCATGCAGCCTGGAGGGTTAAGAGTTGGTTGCTCCACTCTTGCTTGTTGCCTGCCTCACCTGGGAAGAATAAGAAAGCAATGGAACATTTTGAGAAATTCTATGCTTGTCTCATCAGATCCAGTGGACCCCTTGGTTGCCTCCCACATCAGATGATTGTCAACTGATTAGGAGTCGCATTTTCCGACTTAAATATCTTCTCAGATACCCTCAAGAAGTACATGTGGGGAGCAACTGCTGAGACCAAGTTTCCTTCTCTTAAGTCTGAGTAAGCACCTCTGTGTACAAGTCAACTCATGCGCCATGAATATGGTTCCACCAAACAGTGTGTTGAATTGGTATGTCACTATGATGTCCTGAACTGCACAGAAATCTTATTCAACCTAGAATGGCTAAATTATCCTGAGTGTGGGTATAGTAAATTTACACAAACCCAGTGACAAGCTACTAAGGATGGCGAGGTCATCCCAATCACTGTCTTAGGGCAGACCATGAAAACGCCTGAACAATTTTACTGGGAGGAAGAGCTCTTATCCTCCTCAGCTATCGAGGTATCACTGGCGATCCCTCATTGAAGATGTTAACCTAGAAAAGTTTTCCGGGGTTGCAGTCTCACCCATGCTCACACCCACCTGGTCTCTTACCAACAATGAATGAATCTTAAGAATCAAGCACAGTCCAGAAGAAACCAGTGATAGTTGATCACATTGTCAAGCCCAACAGCAACAATGATATCCTAGGCCTCATGAAATTCTGCCGTCATTGAGAAGAAAGTCTCTGCCCATCTCACAGACCGCATTAATTACGTCTCTACCACCTCTGAAGTTAGCTGATCTATGCAAACTAAGGAGTATAAGGATACCCATGACGCATTGCTAGAAGGTGGTAACCCTGAGCGCATATACATTGATGGGAAACTAACCATCAAAGATATTTTCCAGAAGGGCCAGCCTATCTCTACCCAACTAGAGAAAATCCATCAAACCTTCAGTTTGCTTGATGCTCATGTTGTCATTCTATTTCAAGCCAGAGGTGACTTGATGTGGGCTAATAAAGCAAAGACTATAACCCAATTTTACGATGTAACCAAGCATATTGAGATCATTACCATGCTACATGCCAGCATAACAGACCCCAAAGAAATGACACTGCAACAAGTAAATGAGTATTGCTCACTCTTTGTTGACCACACTACCTGTATGAGATCTCTCTGGGAAGTCTTCCTTCACTTTTATCCTGATACCAAAATAATGCGGATGAAGTGCACACCTCAGACACTGACGCCTTGATGATGCTCCTTATTGCCCTCAATGGCCTCATCTTTATGTGCATTTTTATGATACCTTCACCCAGAGGTTGAACGTGTTGTGATGAAACTGTCCTAATAGTTCAAGGCTACCAGAGCTCAAATATTTCAGATTATGCAGCAAAACCATCACTCAATGGGAAGCATTAATGCAGGTCACCAAGTGACCCTGCTATGCAGAAGTTTTGTCCTGGGATGATATATTGGCCAAAGAGATGATTGAAGAAGCACAAAAGTTGTTGTGTGGTCCTACAGTCCAACTGTTACCACAGCCTTAACTGTGCAATGGGGGGGGGCATGTAGAGTCCCTTGGGGCCTCTCTTTTATTTTATTTTAATTTTTAGGCACTCTCAAATTAATTCAGTGCAATTTAGTTTAATGAATTGTTAATTTGTGATTATTTTGAACCTAAGTTTCAAACTTATTGATTGTCCCTTCAGAGCTTTAGATTACATGTAATTGCTCAGTTAATTTGTGAGGGAAATGAACTTTTGTAAAATGGAAAATATTTACCTTCTATTGTTATAAATAGGGAACTCAAATGTAAAAAAACGTCAAATAAATTTTGTTCTTACTAGATACCATTTGCATTTTTATTATATTATATTCTACTAACCATTTTAGCTCTGGTATGAATTTTATAATAATGAAATTGTAAGATCCAGCAATAATGTGTGAGGAACTCCTCTGTGCCTGGGGCGATAACTTGCTCTTTGACAGATATGAGCCCATATTGTGGCCGCTTTAGGCTATGTGTAGGCATAGGTAATAAAAGAACTACAACATCTATCAATTGAACATGCACAAATTAGAACACACCTCGAATATACTATGCTGTTGGAGTACATGAATATGTGGTAACTACACTTATTTACTATCTTATTACATAAGCTGAGAAGATAAACCCAGAGATAAATTATTTGTATTGAGCTAAAAATTACAACTTGAGACACACAGTTAGCACCTTGGATTTGAAAGGATGGATTCAAATGGCTTGGCTTCAGTGAGATGCCATGTGAATTGGTAGCTACTTTAACCGTCTTGGAATTACTTTTTTTCTACAATGAAATTGGTGAATTACTGATCTTCATTTGTTTTGTTAGAGAGTGGGTTGCGCTCAGTGATGGTAATCTTCTGCAACCTTTGTACTGCTTGAGCTGCTAGACACACCCCTCAATTCTACAGTAGTGTTGATAATGCAGTTTGAATGCAGGTGTATTAGTTGTATCATGTGTATATAATATAGTTTTACATTTTTAAGTAGCAATACAAATATAAACAATAATATGCTACATTTAAAAAATAATATATGCTATGCCATAATTAGTAAATTTGTACATTTTATATGAAAATATATTTTTACAAATAATGTGATTTCATCTAACAACTTAACTTTATTTAAATACCTAAGGCAGCATGTCCTAAAAAAATCAATAAGATTTGCAGTCGTTTGTAAAACAAATAAGAATGTACATGATTTTTAAGCTCAAATCAGTAAATTTGGTGTAAACAATTTAGTAAAAGAAGAAACATTTATATCTTTAAATAATGTTTATTATGAAACAATTGATCTATTTTGGAATGAAATTGAATTAAATAGTATCTTAAAACACAATACTGATGACAGTGATATTGTAGAGTCACTCAGGGCCTACTTTTTTCAAACTTATTATTTTTGGCACTCTGAAATAGTGTTGTGTCTTGACATTTTGATTCTTTGATTTTTTGCTATTTATTTGTATCAATTTCCTTTAATCAATTGTTTGAATTTTGAGTGTAGTTATTTTGATAGTGTTAGTATTTGTCCCCTTGATTTGAATTATGCGTGATTGCTCATTTTAACTTTGTGAGGGAAATTGTGCTTTGAAACTGTAAACAAGTCATGTAATAAGTTACAGATTTTTGTAATAAATATCTGAGTCACTGTAGTGAAGCACACAATAAATTTGGCTTTCTTCTACTGCATTTGGTCTTTTCAATTATAATAATAATAATAATAATCAATGACTTTATTTAGCTGCTGAAGGCATATACAACAAAAATAAAAACAAGTCAAGTTTTACGGCAGTGAGGACAGTCACAGAAGATGAAATAGGAGCAAATGAAAGAGTAAGCGAAGTTGGAGAAGGGCTCGGCAAAGAGGAAAGCCATCAAAGATTTCTTGAAGCTCGGTGGCAGGGAAAAGAAATCAATTGCTGTTGGAGGGTTGCGACTCAAGATGTAATTAGCAGCAATACAAGCATGAACATGATTGAAAAACGAGTGAAGGGTGCAATGTTTCTTTGTATGACAAATGGAGAAGGTGACAACATCATCAGAGCGAGTTCAGCAGGAATTAGAGAACTTAATGAAATCAAAAGGATCAAGATCCAATTTGCG
>CABFPE010000923.1:162224-194378 GCA_900660155.1 Hofstenia miamia | reverse complement strand
TAGCATTTCCAACTACATGTATTAGGTAATTAAGTCTCAACAAATGGTTGGATAACCAAACCTTAGGGATTATATTTATATATTTTTAGATCCAAATTAAGTGACCTATAATCGACTGATAATGACCTTACATGTAGTAATTCTAAATGTAAGTTAGGAAGTTGTTAAATATTTGTTTATTTAATAAAGCCAATATATTTTGGTAAAGGCTACATGTAATATTGAATGAACAACTAGTAACAGTGTCTGGTTGCAAACAGATACAACACTTTTACACAATAGAGATTAAGTCGAGTTGTGTCATGCCTTGAGTAAGCACTGAGCTAATGTAGGGTACACATAAGCTATCTTGATTGAGCTGAGAAGTGGCACTCAAGCATTGGAAGGAACGGTGAAATTGGATGTGGAGATCCACTTCAGGCAGATGCCCAATGAAAGATCGATGCAGAGGTTACTGCTTTGGTTTGTCACCTAAAAAGTGAATAGTTAATTGTGATTACGTAATGTAATAGAAGAAACTAAGCAAGCAGTAACATTCAGTAAATCCTTACCCACAATAACACAGTCAATGTTACAAAATAACAATGAGTCAACAGTGATAAAGCCTGGTAGAGGATATTACACTATTGTAGCATCATCCAAATGAAATCTTAAATAAGCTGCAAACGTTGGTAAAAGAGATTAAGATCAAAGAATAGTTGATTAAAAATATTGTAATTAAATCAATTAGTGTTATTTCAGATTTATTTGTAATATGCAACTAAGAAACAACATGCTTTGGAAATACTATAAATAGAGTAAAAACCATTGTAAGAGTTTGATAAAGAATTTTATTCAGAATTCTTATTTTGTTTCAAGTTAACAGTTTGCTTATTTACTACAATGTCGAGCTAATCAAGCAGTGTTTAGTAGTGGTCTGGATACATCACAGGGAACGATTCTAGGGTCTCTGTGCCAGACCACAAAAGTGCACATACATTAGGTGTAGGGGTTTTCTCTCAATTAGCCAACTATCATTTCACTTCTACATGTATTAAAAAATTAATTGTCAGCAAATGGTTGGATGACCAAACCTTAGGAATTATCTAAATATTATTTTAGATCCAAATTAATGACCCATAAATGGCTGATAAAGTGACCATACATGTAGTAAATTATAAATGTAGGTTAGGAAGTTGTTCAAACAAAGTATATTTAAATAAGCCAATATATTTTGGTAATGGCTACATGTAATATTTAATGAACAACTAGTAACAAGTCAGGTTGCAGATTGATGAAAGACTTTCACAAGGTAGAGTTTAAGTCCAATTGTGTCATGACTTGAGTAAGCACTGAGCAAAAGTAGGGTACACATAAGCTGTATTGATTGAGCTGAGAAGTGGCACTCAATCATTGGATGGAGTTGTGAAACTGGACGTGGAGATCTGCTTCAGGCAGATGCCCATTAAAAGATCATTGCAGAAATGACAGCATGGCTTCATCACCTAAATAGTGAACAGTAAATTCTAAGTTACATAAGTTAACAGAAGAAACCAGTCAAGCAGTAATAACAAATAAATCCTTACCTGCAATGACACAGCTAATGTTATACAGTAACAGTAGATAAACAGTGATAATGCCTGGTAGAGGATATTACATGGCGACTCTGACAGCCAAGAACAGCAACCTTAAAGAAGAAACATTCAGTTAAACCACCCGCAAGACAACAACAAAAGCTATAAGTGAAAGTACAAAAGCAGCAAATTGTTACATGAACTAACAATCAGAGAGAGAGATACCCCAAACCAAATGAAAGCACTTCACTGGGATCCTGGAATCACAACCTAGAAATAGGAAAGCCACTACAAACCAGAAGAAAAATGACAAAAATCTCAGCCTTGGAGATGCAAATTCAGGAAGTGTTCCTGCATCCCCCTCCAACTCCCCCAGAGGAACCTGAGTATGTAACTCACACTCTTTTGGATAAGGCTCTTGAGGCTCTTTCAGATAAGTTCTCAACAGTTATATCACAGACAATGTCTGCCCACTTTTCTAATGCTTTGTTAGCACCTATGCTGTCCTCTGTGAAGCCACCATTCATTACCCCCTTACCTCTTTTACAAGTGGAGCACCTACCTTCTCTCAGTCTAACCTTTCTCAAGTCACAATGCTAACTACAGTAGCTACGCTGAGTTCTTGAACCCCAAGCATAACAGTTGTGCCTCCAGCACCTGTAAATGTCACAGTTACTCCCACTACCATGATTGTTCCACCTTCTTCTCTGAGTGACCCTATCAGGCCTACAGCAACTCACGGACCATGCTTCACTCAGTCTATTCTGTCCACTGAAGCACCAGGGAATGAACAATCAAATCTTTTCAATAGACACTCAGTGCAGCCTAAGTTTACTGGCAAAATAGAAGAAATTTCACAGTCATTCAATGAGTAGCTCTTTCTGTTCAAGCTTACAATGAAGCAGTATAAAACTACTCAAGATGCTGCTGCTGCACAATTTCCCATGTTCCTCCAAGGCCTTATGTACAATCAGTATATGATGCTGGATAGGGAAGTTAAGACAAATTATCAGTTACTTGTTGGTCACTTTGAGGACCACTATAAAGTCCCTCACATCAAACAGCAATACAAGACACTCTTATGTGATCTTTCCTTCAAAAAGGGAGACAATGTGAGAACCTACATTATGCAAGTTGATAGACTCTTTCACCTCAGCAAGTTAACTCTAGAGTACTCAAGACACGATCTCTTCTCATACATTTGTCGGGGATTCCCTTCTACCATCAGGAGCCACCTTGAACTTAAATGTGACCTGGAAGATGATTTGAACTCTATTATTAAGAAGGAGATTAGCATTGTTTATATGCTACAGAATACAACACACATCAAGAGAGATGCTGGTGACCTAAAGACAGGTCAAACTACCTGTAAAATGTTAACCTCTTTGAGTTCTACTACAGTGCAGAAGAAGACAGATAGTGAAAGACAGAGTGGTCTGTCAACCATTTAAATTAGTTGGAGTGCCACCTCCTGAAGAATGTGCACATGATGTTGTGGTGATAACTTTGTTGCTATGCACTAATGTCATCCCTGTGGACTTGAACAGACTGCTAATTAACGCCACCATTGATACAGGAGCTTCTGTATCCATCATTAGCAACACCTGCTGCAACAAGCTTTGCTTGCAGAGAGAAGACCTGTTACCTTCCACTGCCCATTTATTGGATGCTTAAGGGAATACTATTTCACTGAAGGGCCAGATTAACAACCTCAAGTTGCACATCCATCAGGAGTGTTTTCACATGGACCTCATTGTGGTTGACACCTGTAATTGGCCTCTACATTATGATGTCATCCTTGGGCATGACTTCCTCAAGAGAAATGCATGTGTAATCAATTATGGAACCAGCAATCTCTCTATTTGTGAAAGTGGGCCACAGGAGGAGCTTACTACTACTGGTAACCAAGAATTCTTGTTAACTCTAACCAATACTATCATTGTGGAACCATGGCATTGGTGATGAGTTGCCATCAATACAAGCTCTCCTTACAAGGGGGACGTCATGACCTCTAGACAGAGGGGAAAACGCCTTCATGGCTTACATCTTTCTCTTGACCTTTGTCATGTTTCTCATGGAAATACTTATGTTACCATGCTTAGTAGTTCCGCACACTTGATCTGAATGGATCCTACAAAGACATCAATTGTTGCAATGCCAGTCTGACTCAAACTTAAAGCTTCAGCCTGTCTGCCCATTCTTACTGCAATTCATGATCTAAGTGAACCAAGTGATCCAGTTTGGATCCCAGCTGTGAATGAGAGAACTCATGGACATCTGAGTCCGCAAGAACATGATGCACTCTCTGCCCTCTTATGCCAGCATCATGATGTGTTCAACAACATGCCATCAAAACTAAGAGTGATCACCCCATTCAGTTGCCAGTTCAAAGGGTACCCAAGAACTTAAGAGTGGAGTATGAACAGATCCTTAGTGATCTCATTGAAAGTGGGATCATACAGAACAGTAATAGTCTGTATGCTGCACCTATGGTGTTTATTCGCCAAGGCAAGAAGTACCACCTCTGTGTTGACTTTCAACAATTAAATGATATCACACTCAAGGATGTGTATCTGTTACCTCACATCATGGATCTTCTATATGATGCCAGCAAGTACAAGTTATTCTCACTCTTGGATCTCTGTAAAGCCTATTGGCAGATACCAATGAAGCATGTCAACATCCTGAAAACAGCTTTTATTACGCCTTATGGCCTTTTTGAGTGGAAATACATGGCCTTCAGGCTTTGTAATGCTCTGGCTACATTTCAGCATTATGTCATGCATGTATTACAGAATGGGGAGAACCTGGGAGAATATCTATTAAGAACAATGCAAAGGACCATCTTGATCATATTGAGACTCCACACTCATACAAGGACGTCCAATGCCTGATGGGCTTTCTTAATTACTATGGCTCCTTCATCTCTGAACTAGCCAATCAAACCAGGCATATATCTAACTTACGTTGAAAAAACACTGAATTTTGTTGCACCTGGGCTGAACAGGAAGAGCTGGATGCTGTGAAGCAAGAGCTCAGACAGATCCCCAGTCTGAATATGCCTGGCTACATGAAGGAATTTATCATCAATTGTGATGTGAGCTCAGTCACCATCAGTGGCAATCTCAGTCAAATGATCCAATGCCTTGAATGGCCAGGCTCTGCAACACTGAGCTAAATTACGGAGCAACAAACTCTGAAATGCTAGCACTCATTGAGAGTCTGAAGAAGTTTCAATTCTTCATCTTAGGTCGTCAATTCGTCATACATACCAACAACTCCACACTAGCATGCCTCTGGCAACAAGTCAAACATCTTCACCTGGTGGTTGGAATATCTCAATGATTTCACCTTTACTATCAATCATTGCCCAAGGAGATTACACCTCAATGCTGATTATTTCACCACTCTGCCAAGTTATGAGAGAGACCTGTGAAAGCCACCTGGTGAAAAAATTCCTTTTGGATTCATCCCAGCATATGAGTATGAGCTCCTTCCTGTCATCAATGTGGATCAGAATGGGAAAGTGATCCTCCCTATTATGGTGAAATTGCCACCCATCAGTTGCACAATAAAGTCTTATCGGAAATTTTCTATAAAGTCAAGAACCCCAACCACACTATCAGCAACTTTGCCAAGAGATACTTCCAACATTATCACTGGAAAATCACTGAGGCTGGACTCCTTTACACACATCCTAGAGTATTTCAAGCAGGATCTTGTCCAGGAGATCCATGAACATGGTAATCTCAGAATTATCCAAACAGAGTGAACCTTTAATGCTTGTTACATCACCATTGGTATTAGAGCTATGGTGCAAGACGTGATTGAAAAGTGTGAAGCTTGCCTTTCTTCAAGGAGCTGGACACTTTCCAGAGCAGAGAGCTGAGCTCCATAGTTGGGTCACCAAAAGAACAAACGAAGTGGTCCACATGGACATTGAGAAACTGTCAAGGGATGAGCAAGGATTTCAATATCTTTTGGTTTTGATAGATCACTTTACTAAATATACCCTAACTTATTCCTCTTGAAAATACCACTGCTGAAGTCATCAGCAAAAGGATCATCAAAGAATGGATTTTAGACTCAGCCTATGGAGCATTTGGTTTCAGACTGCAGTCCTCAGTTTGAGAACACCTTAATGTCCACTCTTATGAAGGAACTTGAGATTGTAAATGATTTTACCACTGCTTACCATCCACAGTCAAATGGTGTCATTGAGCAGCTGAACCGCACCATCATTAAGTTAATTAGAGTCACTTTAGCCTGCGCCACCAGTAGAAATTGGAGACACATCATAGAGGGGGTTGAATTCTTTTATAACACCACTGTTCACTCCACCACCAAAGTGAGCCCTTTCAAAGTCATGTTTGGCTGCAAAGTGAGCACTCCCCTGTCTATCATGTTTCCAGACTACAATGAGCCAACCTTGGAGAACTTTTTGAACCAGATGCTGAAAGAATTCCAGGAAGTGCACCTTTCTATCTGCCAGAATACCAATCAGTCTGTTATTTGCCAGAAAAGAAGCTTTGACAAGATGCTGTATGGCAAACCTCATAAACAAGGAGACTTTGTATTTACTTATTTTCCTTGTCAGGTCACTGATGCTAACCAAGTACGAAAACTTGCCACTAATTGGCAAGGACCTTTTAAAATAGTTAAAGTATTAGATCACCACTGGTACTTATTAGATAATGGTAAAGTCGCCCATTTTCAGTGACTTAGATTAATGATTAAGGATATACAAAATGCAGTCATTAACAATAATAATGAGTTTTCTCTCATCAATGACAGTATTAATGAGATTGAATATTATGATAACCTCACCAAATGTGAGGAAGACGACCTTATGCAGGTCGAGTATGATAGTAACCTTGGTAGTAGTAGCAACACTATAGCTACTCCCATTTTGCCTAAATGAAAAGCTAGAGATCAGAGATATTTAGATCACTTAAATACCCAGGAATGGGACCTTAATCTTATGTCTTTGTTTAGCAACTATGAAAAGAACAGAGAATCAACCCCCATCCAGATGCCAAGTGCAAGGACAAATCAACCTGTGAGACAAAACAAATCAATCAATGACGCCAAAACACCCAGATGAATGCACTTCCTGAAAACAAATGCTCCCAGCAGAAGACACCTGTAGCAGCCACGACTATGAGGGGAGACAACTCTCTGAGCAGGAGCAGACCTCAGATGACTATGCACAGAGACAACTCTCTGTGCGTGAATCTGAGGAGCATAGGGTTCCTTTTGCCCAGTTGTCTAACATAACCTCGCCCCATGTTGACTTGAAACCCCCTCCTAGTCCTGATCCTTCCTCCCGCAACTCCATTAGTATCAGGTCCTGAAAAGCTGAGGAATGTAAAGCCACAACATCTAAAGTTGGTGATGAGATCTTACATCTGTACTTTATCTCTACTCAGAAGGTGGTCCATTTAGTCAGAGATAATATATCAAAAGAAAAAAGAATAGGTTGTGATGGACATTTAACACTAAGGATCTAACCTGTTCAGTTGACTTGATTCCCTTTGTCATAGATGCAGAGCATAGACCCCAGATCAATGCCATTATTTGTTACAATTCTAAGATGTTAGCTAGCATGGTGCAACCTTACTGGCAAAGTACTGTTCACACTATGTTTGATGAGGACTTCAACCTGTCCCACATGTGCCAGTTTCTCAACATTAAAGAAAAGATAAAGAAATTTGAATGCATCAATATCAATTTTGACAACCTACTAGTCATCTATTTTTTTCATTTCAATGAGGTGAACCACCCCTGAATCATGGAAAAGATTGAAATAGCCTATCATCTCACCAATGTGGAAAGATACACCTCATTGTGTTCCTAAAAGAAGAGTACCAGGATAACATCCCGGATGAAGTTGAAAGTTTTCACTTTCACATGGAGAACTTCACCATTCTGTACAAAAGCTTTTATCAGCCCACAAGTATGTACAATACTCACATAATCTGAGCTACCAAGATCATCTACACTGATCTGCTTTTGTGCAAGAAAATTCTGACCCACCATCTCACAGTTGATACTCATCTGATAATCAATACGTGTATCCAGGCTCAATCACTCAAGTCAATCAACATTAGATGCCTGGCCTCTGCTCTGACGTCTCTGATCTTCATGTCAGTTTTGCTTTTTTGCAAAGTGCTGCCACCCTGCAAGAAATTGATGAGGTGTGGACAAACCTGAAAGCTGATCACAGCCCAGAGACACAATGGCCTACCATCAACATTCAGAGCCCTATGTCACAGTATCATTGATCAGTTGAGAGAACACTCACAGAGTTATGTCTGACCCATGACATGCAAGATCGTCAAAACTTCTCAGAAAAAATGTTCTCAGAAAAATTTGCTTCAGTGATCCTATCCCATGGAGCCATGTGGGTTCTCGCCACTTTTCTTACAGTTGATCCTCATCTTCACCTGCCTATGGATAAACCCACCAGAGAAAAACTCGTGAAACAGTGTTCTCATGAACTCGCCATTGGTCCTGCAGCCTGGAAGGTTAAGAATTGTTTGCTCCACTCTTGCTCTTTGCTTGCCTTGCCTGGGAAGAATAAGAAAGCAATGGAACGTTTTGAGAAATTCTATGCCCATCTCATCAGATCCAGTGGGCCCCTTGGTTTGCCTCCCACCTCAAATGATCGTCAACTGATAAGTAGTCGCTTTTTCCGACTTAAATATCTTCTTGGATACCCTAAAGAAGTACATGTTGGGAGCAACTGCCAAGACCAAGTTTCCTTCTCTTAACTCTGAGTATGCACCTCTGTGTACAAGTTGACTCATGCACTGTGAATATGGCTCCACCAAACAGTTCATTGAATTGGTTGGTCACTATGACGTCCTGAACCACATGGAAATCTTATTCAACCTGGAACAGCTCAGTTATCCTGAGTGTGGGTGCAGCAAGCTTACACAAACCCAGAGACAAGCTACCAAGGATGGCAAGGTCATTCCAATCACTGTTTTAGGGCAGACCATGAAAACGCCTGAACAATTTTACCATGAGGAAGAGCTCTTATCCTCCTCAGCTATTGAAGTATCACCAGCAATGAAAGCCCTCATTGAATTGTTAATCTAGAAAAGTTTTCTGGGGTCACAGTCTCACCCAAGCTCACACCTGCCTGGTCTCTTACCAACAATGAATGAATCGTAATGATCAAGCACTGCCCAGAAGAATTCGCAGAGAAACCAGTGATAGTTGATCACATTGTCAAGCCCAACAGTGACAATGATATCCTCAGCCTCATGAAATGGTGCCTCGCCAAGATGCTAACCAAAGAAGAGCTCATACTTCTACTATTGCCAGGGCGACAACTTGCCCTGGATGTAGAATGTACCACTGCCCGCCCTTGCCTTTCCACTGCTAGGATCAAGAATTTACGGAGTCACGGACTTTGCAGTGCTTTTTGGGACTCCATCAAGGAAGCCAAGATAAATTACCCTGTTACAATTGGAACAGCCTCCCTTTGGAAGAAGTCCAGTTTTGCCCAATTGGAAAACAACATCAAGAAGAACAACCTTCTCTGCATCCCACCACCTTGTTTGATGACACCACTGATTCTGCCGTCATGGAGAGTGCGCTGGGGAAAGAAGAAAGTCTCTGCCCATCTCACAGACCACATTAACTATATCTCAACCCGCCTCCAAAGTTAGCAGATCTATGCAAACTAAGAAGTATAAGGACAGCTGTGACGCATTGCTAGAAGGTGGCAACTCCAAGCACGTATACATTGACAGCAAACTAACCATCAAGGATATTTTTCAGAAGGGCCATCCTATCTCTACTCAACTAGAGAAAATCCACTGAACCATCAATTCACTTGACCCTTGTGTTGTCATTCTATTTCAAGTGGAGGTGACTTGATGTGGGCTAATAAAGCAGAAATTATAACCTGATATTATGATGTAACCAAGTGTATCAAGATCATTACCATGTTACAAGCTGGCATTACAGACCCAGAAGAGATGACACTGCAGCAAGTGAATGAATATTGTTCACTCTTCATTGACCATGCTACCTGTATGGGATCTCTCAGGGAAGTCTTCCTTCACTTTTATCCTGATACCAAGATCAGTGCAGATGATGCACATGTGCATACCTTGGACACAGATGCCTTGATGATGCTCCTTATCACCCTCAAGGGCCTTCATCTTTACAAGTGTTTCTACAATACCTTCACCCAGAGGTTGAACTTGTTGCAACAAAACTGTCCCATCAGTTTGAGGCTACAAGAGCTCAAATATTTCAGATTATGCAGCAAAACTGTCACTCAACAGGAGGCATTAATGCAGGTCACCAGGTGGCCCCACTATGCATAAGTTTCATCCTGGGATGACATATTGGTCAAAGAGATGATTGAAGAAGCCCAAAAGTTGGTGTGTTGTCCTACAGTCCAACTGTTACCACAGCCTTAACCATGCAATGGGGGGCATGTAGAGTCACTCAGGGCCTCTCTTTTATTTTATTTTAATTTTAGGCACTCTCAAATTAATTTGGTGCTACTTAGTTAATGAATTGTTAATTTGTGATTTTTTTAAACTTTAGTTTCAAAATTAGTGATTGTCCCCTCAGAGCTTTAGATTAGGTTTAATTGCTCAGTTAATTTGCAAGGGAAACGAACTTTTGTAAAAACAGGAAATATTTACCTTCCTTTGTTATAAATAGTGAACTGAAATGACAGCAAACTTCAAATAAATTTCGTTCTCACTGGATACCATTTGCTCTTTTATATTATATCTTACTAACCATTTTAGCTCTGGTATGAATTTTGTAATAATGAAATTGTAAGATCCAGCAATAATGTGGGAGGAACTCTGCTGTTCCTGGGGCGATAACTCGCTCCTTGACAGATGTGAGCCCATATTGTTGTTGCTTTAGGCTATGTGTAGGCATAGGTAATAAAAGAGCTACAATGTCTGTCAATTGAACATGCACAAATTAGAACACAATGCAAATATACTATGCCATTGGTGTACATGAATACG
Source organism: Hofstenia miamia (assembly GCA_900660155.1). Lineage (NCBI taxonomy): Eukaryota > Metazoa > Xenacoelomorpha > Acoela > Hofsteniidae > Hofstenia > Hofstenia miamia. Next base: position 183,814 of record CABFPE010000923.1, on the reverse strand, counting down.
TGGTAACTACACATTATTTAATATCTTATTACATGAGCTGAGAAGATAAACACTGAGATAAATTGAGCTAGAAATTACAACTTGAGACACACAATTAGCACCTTGGATTGTAAGGATGGATTCTAAAGGCTTGGCTTCAGCAAGATGCCATGTGAATTGGTCACTACTTTAACTGTCTTGGAATTACTTTTTTCTACAATGAAATTGGTGAATTACCAATCTTCATTTGTTTTGTTAGAGAGTTGGTTGCTCTCAGCAATGGTAATCTTCTGCAACCTTCATACTGCTTGAGCTGCACCCTGTGATTCTATACTAAACTAGACTTATTATCCTCAATTTGTTTGGTGTTTTGTCTGGCCTTGATTTCTTGGTTTTTAGACAAACTTCTTGGGCATACTTACTCCAGATTATTTGTGTTTTAGTGATGGTTACCTGAAATTTTTTTAGCACTATGTATAGATGTAAAAATTAACATTGATTAACAGATGGCTTCAATGTGTTACTTAGGTACACTGTTGCATTCTAATTCAATAAGACTCCAATGCTAGAGCTCTATTTTTACATTGTGTACTAAGCTCAGTGAAACTTCAAATGGTTGGTAGGAAATTCTCATTATTACACACACATTTTAATATTATATGTATTTATATTTACTATATTTNTAAATCACTGTATTGAATAGCTCTCCTTTGCTGGTCAATATAGACCCCACCAAGTTATATTATCATCACAACTCCAGTCTGCTTAGAGTTGAAAGCTGCTGCTTGTTTACCCATCCCAACAGCAATCCACAATCTTGTGGAACCAAGTGACACTGTCCAGATTCCTCCTGTCAACAAAAGGATGCATCCTCACCTCAGTCCTCAAGAATGTGAATCACTCTCTCATTTGGTTTAGCAAAATCACAAAGTGTTTAACTACAGCTTGATTAGCATCAGTCAGGCTGTGGGCAAAGAACACATTATTATAACTAAGCATGATCACCCCATCCACCTTCCTGTTAGAAGAGTGCTGGAAAACCTCTGGGAAGAGTATGAGTGAATCTTAAGTGATCTGATTGAGAGTGCAGTAGCCATCCAACTGTTAGCTCAGCCTTAACTGTGCAATAGGGGCCATGTAGAGACACTCAGGGCCTCTTTTTATTTCTACTTTAATTTCTAGGCACTCTCAAATCAATTTGGTGCTATTTTTCTAGTGAATCATCAATTTTGTTAATTTGTGATTATTTTGAACTTAAGATTCAAACCTAGTGATTGTCCCCTCAGAGCTTTAGAATTGTGTGTAATTGCTCAGTTAATTGTGAGGGAAACTAACTTTTGTAAAAATGGTAAATATTTACCTACTTTTGTATAAATAAGGATTACAATTGTTAGCAAATGTCAAATAAATTTCATTCTTGCTGGATACCATTTGCTTTTTTATTATATTTTATCTTACTAACCATTTTAGCTCTGGTATGAATTTTGTAATAATGAAATTGTAAGATCCAGCAATAATGTGGGAGGAACTCTGCTGTTCCTGGGGCGATAACTCGCTCCTTGACAGATGTGAGCCCATATTGTTGTTGCTTTAGGGCTATGTATAGGCATAGGAAATAAAAGAACTACAACCTATCAATTGAACATGCACAAATTAGAACACAAAACAAATATACTATGCCATTGGCGTACATGAATAAGTGGTAACTACACGTTATTTACTATCTTATTACATGAGCTGAGTAGATAAACCCAGATAAATTATTTGTATTGAGCTAGAAATTACAACTTGAGACACACAATTAGCACCTTGGATTGTAAGGATGGATTCTAAAGGCTTGGCTTCAGCAAGATGCCATGTGAATTGGTCACTACTTTAACTGTCTTGGAATTACTTTTTTCTACAATGAAATTGGTGAATTACCAATCTTCATTTGTTTTGTTAGAGAGTTGGTTGCTCTCAGCAATGGTAATCTTCTGCAACCTTCGTACTGCTTGAGCTGCACCCTGTGATTCTATACTAAACTAGACTTATTATCCTCAATTTGTTTGGTGTTTTGTCTGGCCTTGATTTCTTGGTTTTTAGACAAACTTCTTGGGCATACTTACTCCAGATTATTTGTGTTTTAGTGATGGTTACCTGAAATTTTTTTAGCACTATGTATAGATGTAAAAATTAACATTGATTAACAGATGGCTTCAATGTGTTACTTAGGTACACTGTTGCATTCTAATTCAATAAGACTCCAATGCTAGAGCTCTATTTTTACATTGTGTACTAAGCTCAGTGAAACTTCAAATGGTTGGTAGGAAATTCTCATTATTACACACACATTTTAATATTATATGTATTTATATTTACTATATTTTTAAATAGCTTTTTGTAGTTTTGTAGTTTATAGTTTTTTGTACTAGTTTTTAATAGCAATAATTTGCTTTTGAATCTTAAGGGCATCATGTATTTATACTTCAAAATACATACATCCCCAGGTGCATGCTTAAATGGAATCACTACACCATCTAGTTTGACAAATCATATCCCAACTCACTTACTTCACATTGAATTTGAGAAGATAACCTTCCCTCTCATCAAACATTAATATTTTATTTTTCAATCTCTATTGTAGAATCCCTTTAACTCACAATATTCATTTTTTATTTCATGTGATTGGGTGGGCTTAGCAGTTCTAGAAATATTGGCTCATAAACAAAAACCACTTGCCCAAAGTTTGTCTACTTTCCTGGAAATTTTTTGCTAGTTGATTCTAGCTGTTAAAACATTTGGTTGTAATTGCTTGAGAAGTATAAAATCAGTAAATCTCATCAGTTTATTAATTAATGGCTTTAGAGAAAATTCAACCAAATCTCTTGTGGCTGGTATTCAAATTTGGTCCTCACCTGACAGAACAGGGGAGATTTATAGCAATATTGCCTTGTTAACCTAGTCAGATAACTTTTAATGAAAAATAAAGAACATTGCCCAATTCATTTTGTTGATAGTGTCATTTATTCTTTTCATTGGTTTCCATCAATGACTTCTTTGAGGAAATCTTTCCTTTGAATCACTGGTAGCATCAGATATAATCTGGGGAAGCTTTTTGGATTCAAAGTTCACATTTTTTGTTCTTTCATGTATGTAAGCCTCATTACATGTTTAGCCTAACACTGTTGGTATTGCTAGGGTGACTTCTTGTTAAACAGTGTGAGACATTTCACTAGTTTATAATTTTCTTGTCATTCTGACTGGTCAATTGAACTTTTAATGATTCTAACTTAATATTATGTACTCTATTTTGGCAATTTAGGTGATGTCTTAACATTCAGCAGTTACTCACTATGCTTCTAGTCTAGCTGTCTGAGATTTTGCTCTAGTTTAGATTCTCAGAAAGTAATTAGAATATTACTAAAAATTGGAAAAAATTTGGAAATTAGTTTTTGTAATATTGGGTAAACCTACCTTTGCAAAAATAATGATTGTTTTACCCAAATATGTTATATTTGACAGCACTTAATACCATAGAAAGCTTTCATTCTCTACCTTGAATTCACTCCTAATCATTGAAAACTTACAGAAATTAGATAAAGATTGCATAAGCAAATTATAAATATTCAAACTAGGTTGTCAAATATGATGCTATTAGCAGAGATGTAGCCAGGACCTAAAGTGGGGGGCTGGTAAGAGGGTCTGGGAAATTTTTTGGGCCATGCCCTTTAGACTGTTGAAAAACATGGGATATGCCCTTTCCTTTCTTATCTAATAAAAAATTCAGCATCCCAATTAGTACTCTTTACAAAAATTATTTGCAAAAATATCATTAATCAATAACAACAATCAAGAATCATGTAATAATAACAGGCGCCTATTTTTTATGCTGGCAAAATGATCTTTTATCATATCAATATAAATTTTGTGATTATAGTAAATGTACATCAAGAAAGGTCCAGTTAGTCTAGCTTCTGATGTTCTGCTTCAAAGGTATGTTTTCAGCAATCACAATGTGGAAAACATGCACTTGACAGTTGCTGTTAATATCAGAAATATGCTAAAAATTTTTAAGAGACTATGTATTTTGGGGAATACTGAAGCATCACAGGCTTCTATGGGACTGATGTGGTCAGCAGATTGTTCTGTGAACTGCTTTTTCCATCACGGCTTTGGCATGATGCAGTGTGAGTTGGTCACTACTGGAGTTTTTTTTGGAATGGAATTTCTTTATTTGTTAGGAAATCAGTGAACCACCAATGTAACTGTTTTGCTAGAATGTGGGTTGCTCTCTGCTATGGTAGACTTTGCAACCTTTGATCTAAACTCTTGAGTTACTCAGTACTGCTAGAGTAGCCAGAGCTCCCCCGTGATTCTACTGTAACACTAAATTAGAGTGCCAAATAATCAAAGTAAGAAAAAATTCAAAATAGGGGCCCTGAGTGACTCTACATTTTAAGTGTGTTATTAGGTGTTTATTTTGCTGAACTTTAAGTCAGAAAACCCATACCTCCCTAGTATGGAGATAAATTAGTTGTGTCTTTGCAAGTATGTTAAGAATGGTATAGACATTTAATCACATAGCTCACCTTCATAACTATTGAATTAGCATTATCATTCCAGTTCAATGACTGATCCAGGTAGACTTCAAAGTATTTTACTACAATTTTATTTGGTATAATATCAATTTGAACTTTGAGTTTCTGATTTATAATGTTTTTTAGCAATGGATTCCTTAGGAACTTACAATGAAAACATATTTCAACTGATACTTTGAGTTGAGAAAATGGTTACAGTTTGATGAATGATGCTCATCTGTATTCAGTCATCAATATAAAAAATGTAAATGAAGATTCCAGGAAATATTTGTTACAAGTATATACTATTGTTGATATTTCATCAAGAATATGCACCAGGATTAGAATGGACCATATTAAGTAAGGCTACACCATATTACCATTAATGGCCTCATTTCTCTACATGTATGATCCCAATCAGTTAAGTTTTTGATCCAAGTATTACTAGTTACAACTGTTGATATACATGTTTTATAACACAATCACTAAGAGAACTCTATTTAGACCTATAGTGAGATGTGATCATGGTCAAAACCCAGTGCCAGGCAATGTGATGAAAGGAAGAACAAAGATGGCTAAAGATCACTAGTTGTCATGGAATTGGTTATGACTCACAAGCAAGCCTCATTGCATATGAATGTTCTCAGTGCATGGATATTGGAATTTCTAATCAATTCAGTGCATTGATTGTTCTTGTTATGATTGACAATTGCAATAAAGAAATACTCACAACCTGAAAGCTTTAGCTTATCATAGATCCTACATATAAATAGCCCTACATATAAATACAGATATATATTCCCTACATACATGTGAACAATCAATGCTGTCTGCTGAAATGATGTTGTAAATAGTCTGTAAAACAAAATAACTCTCCAACTACTTAAGTTAACAAAGATAGGAAGCTTGTAAGATATAATGGGGCTTGCTTGCACCTCATATGTATAACAGATCTTATTATTAGACTGTAAGAATTTGGATCTAAAACAGATTGTTAACCAAAGGGTATCTTTCCAGCTATTTTGTGACACATTCTTATTTCAGGGAATGGATCAATTGCAAAGCTAAATAGATAAAAGTCATATCTGTACACCTAAAATATGAGCACAATTTCATTACAGGCTACCAACTGCACCACATGATGAATGGCTGATTGCGCAGCTGCTCCAAAAGTCCTTTAACTGAATTTGGGGAATACCTGGGAACTTCTCATGTGCTCAAACATTTAGCTTTCTGTTGTCATTTATAGTCAAACCTGACAATACAAAAAATGTAAGTCCAGTGAAAGTAAATTCATCACTCAATAATTTTAATATAAGCTATTTATAATCAAATTGAACAAACAGATAAGCAATTAGCATGTACCTGCTCTTTAATTTCAAATTGCTTATGATTCATTTGTCTGCTATTATTACAATATGTCATTACTAAATTAGCTTTAGTAATTTTTCTTCAGCCTTTTGTCAAACATCCATTATTTTGTAACTGCATTATAATTGTTTTACAAAAATTAATTGATAATTCTGTTATTACAAAAAAATAAATATAATTAAATCAAAGTTTGTTAATAGTCTTAGTTTCTTCTTATTTTATTTCTTTGGTAATCACCACAATATGCCACAGTGCATAATGCTCCTAATCAATTGATTTACTTAAATGAGGCTATATTACTGAGGATAATTATATATCAAAGAATTCTACCTTGCATCATATGGATTTTTGTTAACAATTAGTTTAAATCTCAATAATTTATCATAATGAATTATTTTTTCAGAATAAACAAAATCCTTTGCAGGTATTTTCCAGGTGAAAAAATTTACTAAATTTTGTTCTAACTTTTGTATTTAGTAGTGGTGTAAAGCATATACAATCTCTTAAAACTATTATTATTCAAATTTCAAACAATGATCCAAAATTATTTCTTAATGTTGCAGTTATTCCAAACTCTTATTCATATGTTTTAGAGATGTTTATTGAAATAAATTCAGCAATCCAAACAAAACTATGGCCATTCATGGTGATCCTTTCAAAATTAAGTTTTTAGAAACTGAATATGACATTGTGAACTTAGTTTCAATTATGAAATTGTCTAAATAATTATATAAATATGTAAATGTTGATTTCATATCTAAAAATCAGCTGCTTAATATCCACATACAAATTTGACATCTAAGTCTTTGGAAATTCTTGAAAGTGACTCAAAATACAGGTTATATGATTTTTTAAGTAAATGTCAGATAATTGCTAAAATTGTTCAGCTTGTTCCAAAATTGCACATTAACTTTGCAAGCCAGCTTTTGCTATGTCAAATATTAGTAGTGTTAATGATATTGTTTCACTTTGTAAACACAAGATCTTTAAGTGTGTCAACGAGCCATATTAATGCACAAATCATTTGTTCTTCTTCAAATTAAATCTAATATTTTTAAAGCTTTTGTTCTAATTCCCTTAGTGCTAACATCCTGATTTGCAAGTTGTGTGACAAAGATACTTGTTAGACAAATTAATGAAGCAATAAAATCTGCCTACTGGATAAGGATTATGGGCATAATCAGGCATTTCCACATTTGACCAATCAGAATTTCTATAAAGAGCTTTCCACTTACTTCAAACAAATCAACAAATAGAAGAATACTTTTCAAAAAATTACTTCAATTTTCTAGAAATCATTTGAAATCACATTTCATAATCATCAACTCTTACAAACTATCTTGATAAATTTTCATTCTTTTGCACTTTGGTTCAAAAATTGTAATATTTTTTGAATTGTGCAAAAAAATTTACAAAAATTAGGTATATTGAGGACTTGTTCAATGAAAAAATTTATCTCATGTGTGATACAAGGTATATGTTACACAAGATTAATTTTCTATGAATGTTTGAAGTTGCATCAACTTTTTTATTGCTCATTGCAAACCAATAACTTGGGATCAAGGCTCTAATAAAAAAGTGTATGCAAATCAATTTCTGATGTTCTTCCCACTTTCTGAAGTTCAAATTTATTACCTTTACTTTCCAGCATACTTAATTCTGCCATGAAGTTTGTGAGCAAACAATGTTCTTCCCATGAAAATATCACAGTATTTAGACTAATTGCTCCTTAATAGCTAAGTCTGTTGCTTCATCACAAAGTAAGAAATAAATTTTTTACTTCTTACTCTTTGAAGTAATTTCACCTGAATACTGAAGGATTTCATTTGAAATTGTGCTACTTGTATGCTGGACATTTTTACAGAAAACCTTACAGTGGTATTTAGTTTTATTACCTGCTTGCAAGGTCATTCTGAAAAGATCTTTGGAATTTCCATCCATTTCAATGGAAACATCCAAATCCTGTCTCCCAACATTGCAATAATCTCAGAAAAACATATGCCATTTTCAAGACTGTTTCAATAATAGTAATTGACTTTTTGTTCTCCAAAATTGGATTTTGACATTTTTCAGTACATTGAATTCTTATTAATAATATATTTTCATTATGGGTTGCCTGTGACACAATTATTCACTAAACTGAATTTGTCAATGGCCATGAATCCATTTTAATTGATGGGAATTTAGTATCTATGTAGAATAACACAACTTAGTGATTCAAAATCAATATTATTTTGACTTCATTTATTAGTAACTTAGTAAACATGTTAATTTACACATTTTGCTTTATCTGACATGCATAAACTTTTCTAATGTACTATGTGAACATATGTTTATATAAATAACAGATGCAAATGAAAATATGGAGATATGAACTTCAATTTGTCAAACTGAAAGAAAATTTGTAATGGCAAGCCTTTATATTATTTTTACACATGAAAATCTGCAAATCCAACATTATTCTGTCATCATCTTCTTCATCATTGTGATCCAACTTTAGATGACTTTGCTTTAATGGCTGCTTTCTCAATTATTAGAATGATCATACCCAAAAAATACATCACTATTTTTTGTTTAAATTAATAACATATAGGTAAAAAATAAATGGACTTTGCTTAATAAGTTCATTACCTTCAAAATTTTGTTATATTATATTCAGTGTTAGTGTCTTATCTACTCTAACTACATCATTTTGCAAATTGGTTCTCTTTACAGGGTAATTCTGGAAATGATTTGTGACTCACACCTTTAAGCACTCCTCAATGACACCCATACTCTTAATTTTCCAATTAGTTAAAATGTGAACTAAATAAAATTATATAAAGCAAGTTTTTTATTCATTATTCCTTTTTTGAAATTTTGTTTTGAATTTCCTCTTGTATTAGAGTAGGTAATTTTTATTTGCTGTTCAATAATTTTGGATGCTACAACAATGAAAATATTAAACTTGTTTTTTTTACCACATTTGACTACTTACTGCAAGGAAATTATATACAAAGGAATGCAAGATAACATTCCTTTCAAATATATTTCGAGACAATTGTTAAGAAATTCCTAATACAAATTGGTGGAGCTAAAATTCAGGTTACTTATTTTAGTAAAAACAATATTAGTGTTGAGAAAATTCAATTAGAAAAAAATATATTGCAAGCATTCCTGATAAATTTAAAATTTACCAACTGTCCTGTGCATACAATAAATTACTATCTTATCAGAACAAATAGAAATTTATCATTGAGATGCTAAAATTGTTATTGTTAATTTGTTGAATTTTGACTCATGCAAATTAATAAATATCAGTATTACTGTCTAAGCCATTGCAATGAAATCAAATATAATGTCTTAAAAGTGATACTAAATCATTGTACTGAGAATAGTATTTAGTCAGCCTTTGACTACTAAGTGTTTCAATCAACAAATTTAAAGAAATTTTTTACAAGTAATATAATTTTAGCATATCTCGAATCATCTTTAAACTTCAATAGTGTTGATATATCAATTTCACATTGACAGAAAATCAGAATATGCTTATTACCCCATTAATTGGTTCTACTCTAATATAAAAAATTTATTCAGAAATTTCATTTTGTATTTGTAGGCTCAAGCATATGAAATTATTGGTAGAAACTAGGAATGGTTGATTAGATTGGCATTTCCAGCTCACAACAATAATTGCAATGAAGAAAATCTTTGATTTTGCTGTTTCATTACAAAAGGTTTGTTTTCAGATATTAGAACAAATTCTTCTAGATTTTCTTTTACTCTTGTATACCTTGCTTATAACTGTTATTATATCCATCTTGATGTTTATCTTCATGAACAAAAGGGAAGTAGTGGATGAAATATGTATTTAAAGATATTCCATGATCATTTAATCAATGAATTTCAATTTCTGTATTTTAACTGAAATTTAATGCTATAGAGAAGTTTTTTTTAGCTCATGCACTTGCCGCAAAAATAATTAACGTATTTTCAAAAAAATAGCTGTCAACAATATAAATTGTGGCCAACTGCCAATACATAGAGTTCAAAAAAATAAGCCTCAATTCCTGGAAATTGGTGAAACTCTTAATATATTTGCTCAAATTCAATACATCAATTGCAATTATAGTGATGAAATAATTTGCAAATTTGCTAAAAATAATATTGAGATTAACTAGCATAATATTTAAGTTAAAATTACCTGAACAAGAAAAGGAGTATCTGCAGGGGATTTATCAATTTCACTCAGTTCTGCAAAAGAATTTAAGCACAAGCACAGGAACACTGTAACACCATATGTTATCTTGAAGTTTGACTCAACAGGAATAAAGAAAATGAAAAATGCCAGTATAATGAGAAGAATATTTGGAATAATGATGTCTACAATGTATGGTAGTTGTACTCTTTTAAATAGATAATATATTTTCAATGTGCTATAATTTGTTTCTGCAATCTCTGCAATAGAATTACTGTAGTATACATCTGTGTTCTTTAGTGTCCAATCAGTTACAGTTACTTGTTTACCACCCTAAAAATTTCAAACATTGATTATCAACATGTTAGTAATATTTTACTTTACTGATATAAAGGGATTAATGTCAATATGATCAATGCTATTGGGACCAACTAAAAAATACATATTTGAACACTTTCAAATCAAGGTTTTTTCATATGTACAAACATAACAGGAAAGGATATAATCATAAACAGTGTAATCAGAAAATTTTTGGTCACTGGAAAGAAAAAGTACTATGATACTTGGTTAGATACTTATGTTTTAGATTTTGTTTTCCTTATAAAACTTGATTTGGGAGCCTCTGAAGTCATTGAAAAGATTCTAGTATAAAGGATTACATTGGAGAGTTAACTTCAATCTAAATAAATGCACTGTATTTAGGTATTCTATTTTAATGCATTTTTATAAATTCAGGTGTATATACTGAAATTTCACAGCTTTCATGCATGAAAAATTTTTAAAAAAGCAAGATTTTTAAAATAGAAATTTAGTTAGCATCATAATATAGTAATGTTCAAATTAAATCTGTTGTTTCCATTTTTAATGTATTTTTTATGATAATATACTGATTTTTTGAAAATATTTAGTTAATATGTATGCTGCTAATGGTTGTGTAAAGAACATGCTATAATTTTCAGATAGAACTGCATTTTTCTTTCAGAACATTTTTAGTACTTATATGTAGCATAAACTCAGAGCAAGCTTTGGCCATCTAGCAGTCACTGCATGAAGTGAGACATCTTGTGTCAATGATACACTTTTATACATTAACTATTTTGTGATGCAGACATGTTGTATTAAAAATTTAATTGTTTGCAATAAAAATACTACTGACACCATTATGATTAGTGTTTTATCATACATTGCAAAAGAGATATGACATTAAATGCAAAGTCTATGTTATAGATATCCGTTATGTAAGATGATTATGATCATTATAACTACACAAAACTACTTTTTAACCATTATATTGTAGGACACACACTTTTAGTCTAATATTGAAGCAATTAATTTTTAACACATCTGTGTCTTATTACAGCCATTGTAGTAAGTAATTACATTTTAATTAAGTAAAAAGAAGTTAAAATGGAATGGATTCTATGATATTTATTCAATTTTTTATAGTAAAATTCATGTGAATTTGAAATAGTGGGAGCAGTGCTTCTATTAAGTATGTTTTACACATTTGTTAATAATTTAAAAGATCTTCATCTGTTAGCATTGCATCTAAGAATTCACTTTAATAGGATAGTATAAAAATTTTGCAAAAAATAACTTATCAAAAATTAAAATAGCAAGAAATAATTTATTGAACCTTAAAATGCTTACTTCACAAATTGCAAGAAATAATTTATTGAACCTTAATAGTTTCACTTTACACAGTCCTATTTTTCACTTTAGAAATTCCATTCTTCATTCAACATATTGTTGCATTTTTTTAACCAATCACAATTCTTTTATCAGCTGTAATTTTGTGAATTGAACCTTTTAAATTTAAATTCATACACTCCCACTTTTGATTTTGAAATTCAATCCTTCATGCACTTTATTACACTACAACCACATGAATTAAACCTTTTAAGGTTTTCTAGCATCCAATTAACTATTAATTCCATCATTCATCACTGAATTTTGCTAAAACATCTCCGCAACTCACAACTGCTATCCATGAGTCAACAATTGTTAAAATCACACAAAAATGCATTTACAATATAAAAATAGTAAGTTATCAATTTTTATGAGAAGCCTCTAACATATTCACTTGAAAATAAGTTCTAGACATAATTTTCATTTAAAAGCAATTGAAAACAGTTTTAGATTGATTAATGCAATATTTAATAAGATATTTAACATTTTCATTGAATTCAAAGAATTACTTGTCCCATTATGATCCCATTGCATCCTATTGTTTCAATTTTTAATGAAATTGTAACTCCATGAAAATTTGGTTTTCAAATTATTTTTTAATCAAAATACAAAGCCTGTAATATGTAGTAACAAGGGACTATTTTTTAAGAAATTAAAAGTATTTTAAAAGTATAGCAATAGCTGTGATACAATCTATATTCAATAAAACATCATTGATAACTGTTGTGGAGAATTGAATGTGTATGACAACATTTGATACTTACAAATAAATATTTAAATATGCTTGTTAAACATCCCTCCTCTAGACCAATCAAACTGATTTCCTGGTTAAATTTATCTAATATATCACTTATAGAAATGTTCTTCTTAAAATTAGCCATATAAAGATGTTGGTAAGCAAAACAAGGCTTGAGAACCACAGGAATTTACTTAGGATAAATAAATTTTTGTATTTCAAAGTTATTTACTATATACTTGATGACATTTTTTGGACTGGTTAATTCATGTTTCCTTGTTTCATCTCTTGTTCTCAGATTTAACAAATAATAATAATATTATGTTAAAAATATTTTCTCTCTTTTTAATAAATAGAAAGATGGCAAAAAATTTTAGTATCATTTACCAAAAAATGAAGATAGAAAATTTTCAAAAAATATAGATGCAGATTTCCATAACAAAAAGATCTGCTAAAATATATAGAAAGATTTTCAAAGTGAATATAATGAATGCCCAAAAAATACAATTGAATATGCAAAAAGATCTGTATCTCAATTGCAATATAAAATCAATGAATTTATTTCAAAAGCCAGTTTTAAGCAATTCCAAAGGAAAACAAGCTTCTATTATATTTTATCTTTATTTAATTAATAATAAAACTAAACAACAACAGAATTTTGTTTTGGACTGAAAAATGTTGTTGTACCTCAAAACTTAAATAATGAAGACATTTACAAATTTGCAATGTATACAATTTTGAAAACTTCAAATGAAAAGCTATCTTGATATGAAACAATTAATCAATTAGGTTTTAAAATTATTACTTTCACAAGAAAAAATATTGGTAATAGTAAAATGGGAGAACACTTATTAATGTCAAAATTTGATAATTCAGACCTTAAAAATAATGAAAATAATGAATGTCTTTTAGATTATATTTGGGAAAAAGCTTGAAATAAAAGTGATTTTAAAAATTCCTTAAAGATATTTTAAGAACTGAACTGTATAAAGTTGGAAGAAATGGTTCAATGATATCTTCAAATGAATTAGTAACTGGCTTAAAGCTTGTCATAAAAATGATCCAATATATAGAAAGTTTATTTCATATACAAATATTTCCTCAGATATAACATTAGTGCATATTGTGAAGGACTATCATTTATTTTCAATTTTAGACAAGGATTTAAAATTGACTGAATCAGTTCAATTAAATTCATTGGAATAATAGACGAATTTTAGACGGATTTTTGGCCACATCTTAAATATGATAGTTTAAATTAAGGATATGACAAGCAAAAACTGATATGTAATAAATTATTAGAAATTTACAAAAACTATAATTTTATTTGGTCAAATCAATCTCATACAAGTCTTGCTAATAGTTTATTTGAACAACAAAATGGGTACATTCCACTATCACAATACTATGATGTAGCAAAGCATATATTATATAATTTTTATCCTAAGACACTATAATGGTGTTCACATAAATTCATAGTCTTTTTGTTATTCAGTAGTTTGCATAGATATATGTAAGTGCTATTCTTCTTCAATTTACAAAAATTAGGATCCAATTGAAGTTTATACTATACATGTCTCAATTACTAAATTCTTAGAAAATATTAAATTAGATTTTGATTTATATAAAAGAGAATTCTATATTGATGAAATAGAACTTCATTATGCTTTTGATATAGGTAGTTCCATAAAAATAGAAGCTGGTTTCTATTCATACACCTTAATAAAATATTTAATAAATAAATGGAATATGCCAATTTCTAATATTATATATAAATTATAACAAAGAAGGATTGCAAGCCTGAAACATTTCAGTATTTTATAAAATATATATTTGATACTTTTCCAGAAAAAGACGCTAAAACATTAGTTAATAGCCTTATTGGGGAATTGGGGAGATAGTACAAAAGTACAATAACACTAACTATGGCTTCACATGTGCTGAATGTGAAACTGCAATGAATTGTTGGAATGAGGCAATGCTTTCAAAAAAGAATATAATTATTAACAAATTAGTGTAACATTCTCTACAAGGCTTTATCATCTGGTTTCTTAATTATACTGTTATATTTAGAACAATAAATTAGCAGGTAGGGATGTACTATTCTTAGACTGCTTTACTTCTACATTATTAATTCCATTAACTGAAATTAATAGAATATAAAATGAGCACTATTTAGGTGATGAAGCTCTGCAGCCTCAATTCCAGTTGTTAGTACTTGAGCATCTGCCTGAAGCAAATCTCAACATCCAGTAACAACCACTCTTCTATGTTCCAGTTGAATGAGCTCCACCTCTCAGTTAGCAATGTAACTTATGTCTACCCTATCCTATCTTGGTGCTTACTCAACACAAGACACAACTGAACTTAGTCTCTATTTGTAAAGTGTACTATATACTTGCAACCTGAGCTGTTACTAGCTGCTCATTTTAAAGTGTATTTCACCATTACTGAAATTAACTGGCTTTAATAAATTAATTAAATATCTAGCTGCTTCCTATCCTACATATAATAAATTATACATGCTCTGTCACATTATCAGTCATGTTATAGTCATTAATTTAGATCTAACGCAATGTAAATATAAATTCCTGAGTTTGGATAAGTGTTATAATATATTTCTAATCATATTTTAAATTTGACCTTAAGTTTCTTTCACTGACTTTCTTCCTTAGCAGCTTAATTTGTTGAATGATGCTACATTAGACAATAAATAAACAACTAAGGAGCAAACATGTGAACAAATATTTATAGTCAACACATCTATAAAGTGTTTTGTTAAACCTAACTCAATTTTACAATGCTTGAAATTGATAGATTAAACTTGTGTAATAGATTCAAAACTATATACAATATACACAGATTCAATATATATTGCTAATCCTAAAAAATATTAATACAAAAAAGATATTACATTTAATTCCTCATATGTTGGCACACCACTTATGTATAAATATTGAATCACATATTTTGAAAAGCATTATAAAGAAAACTTAGACTTTAATTCTTATATTTGTGAAAATGGGAATGGAAAAATTTATGTAGGACCAGCAGGATAAGGTAAGACTACAAATTTATGTGAACTTGTTAAGAACAGTAAAAATCCAATTGTTTTTAGATATACAAGTGAAGCAATTGAAAACATAAGAAGAAGATTAACCAGTTCTAATAAAATTTGCTACACATTTCATAGTGATTTTTCTGAATATAGCTATAACAAATTGGAAGATTTAAAAAAACAAAGAGATATTTATAGATTATTTCTCTATTGCGCCAAATAAATTTATCAAGGCTTTTTTTAATATAGATATGTGATTAATATATTTAGTGATCCAAATCAATGTTCACATGTAGAAAGCCATTCTTCAAATAAGGATAATTACTTGATGTCACTTACAATTAAGCAAATGGCCCAACAAAAAAATATTAAACTAAAAAGAAGAAACTGAAAGGTACTATAAGAAAACTTTCAATATGTTAATATCATTACTACAAATAAACAAAATTGAACAACAATTTAATGAGATAAAACATTTGTTTTGAAATATATGTTTTCTAAACAAAACAAAACACCTAGTTACAAAAGAATTCTGTAAAGAATTTTTAAAAAAAAGAACTTCAATGCCCCTTAACTGGATAAAAAAGATTAATCCCTAAGAAGTAAAATTAAAGTATAATAATGGCATTCAAATAAATTCAATAATATGAAAGGGCAACAGATATTTAATACTATGGGATTTAAAATAGAAGAAATACACAATGAATACATTAAATTAAATAATGAATTAAAATTTACAATTCATGATTTCAGAAAGAATTTTATTCCCTCATTTTGTTTAACAGTATATAAATTTCAAGTATGTGACATCAATGAACCTGGTAATATATATGATGTTAATTAGATGGATAAAAAAGAAATATATACTGCTTTATCTAGAACAACAAAATTTTAACATATTCACTTAACCCATTCACATATACTTACAGAATTTAAAAATCATCTAATGACTAATTTTGAATTATGTAATGCTAGATATAATAGTGACTATAAAAAATGAAAGTGAAAGATATATAAAGTAGAATTTGAAAATTATAATAAAATTTGCATTGGATCAATGTGTAATAATCTGAAAGCAGGGCTTATTTGGCATTTGATCAAAAAAGAGTAAAGTAAATAAATATTATAGGAGTTTAATGAAACTAATTGGACTAATTATGAACATGATAAGCAATTAATCAAAAAGAGCTGCAAATTTAATTATGAATGTAAGTTAAAGGATTATTTCAAATGCCTAAAGAAATCTAACCAAAAATGGAATTTTCTTAATAAAAGCATTGGTAAAACTAAGGGGTTAAATATAAGCATTAAAGGTATCAAACATGATAATAAGATGTATAAAAATAAGAAGGACATCGCAAACATTTTAAACAGAAATTTTGAAAATATGGGTGAATTCAATTTTAAATTCAGAATTCATCCCAACAACCTGATATATGCAAGGAATGGTTTCATTTCAAATTAAATTCCTACTATGAGCTTAGAAATGTAGTAAATAAGCTAGATAATAATAAATCATGTGGATCCAGTAACCTACCATATTGGATAATTAAGAAATATTTTTATATTTTTGGTGAATACCTGCTTGTAGCATTTAATCAAAGCATTATAAATAATGACTTTCCTACCCTTTTAAAGCAATCTGATATTTCACCATTATATAAAAAAGGAGACTCACTAGACCCTATGAACTACAAGCTAATTAGTATAACACACTCCTTCTCAAAAATATTTGAAAAACTACATGCCACAAAAATGTACAACTTTATCAATGACAATTAAATTTTATCAAGAAACCAATTTGGATTTTGAGCTAAATTCAGCACATCTGATGTGATTTTATCAATCACAGAAAAAATTAAACAAAATTTAAATCAAAATTTGTTTACAATGGTTGCTTTACTTGATTAAAGCAAAGCATTTAATTAAATGAATTTTGATAATTTAGAAGAAAAATTAAGGCTAGAAGGTTTTATCTTCAATGCAATAAATTTCACTATGAGTTTTTTAAGCAATTAGGGACAAAGAGTAAAAATTTTTCAGACTATACTACTACAAATCTAGGTGTACCACAAGGAACTGTATTATGGCCCATTCTTTTTGCACTTTATGTCAATGACATTTCAAAATCCTTGACAACTATTTACCAATATGCAGATGATACTTGTATATTACAGACAGCAAAAAATCCATTTGAGGTAACTAAACATTTGACAAAAGAATTGAAAATCTTGTAACATATTTCAATCATAATGTAGAGTCACTTAGGGCCTTTGTTTATTTTTTATTCAATTTTAGGCACTCTCCAATTAATTTGGTGCTATTTAATTTAGTGATTTTATTAATTTGTGATCTTTTTGAACTTAAGTTTCAAATTTAGTAATTGTCCCCTCAAGCTGTAGATTACGTGTAATTGCTCATTTAATTTGTGAGGAAAACAATCTAACTTTTGTAAAACAGTAAATATTTACCTTCTCTTGTAATAAATAAGGAACTCAATGTTATAAAACATCAAATAAATTTCATTCTCACTGAATAACATTTGCTCTTTCATTATTTTATTATCTACTAACCTTTTTAGCTTTGGTATGAATTTTATAATAATGCAATTGTAAGATCTGGTGATAATGTGGGAGGAACTCTGCTGTGCCTGGAGTGATAACTCACTCCTTGACAGATGTGAGCCCATATTGTGGTTGCTTTAGGCTACATATAGGCATAGGAAATAAAAGAACTACTACATCTATTGATTGAACATGCACATACTATCACACAATGTGAATATACTATGCTATTGGTGTACATCAATAAATGGTAATTTCATGTTATTTAATATCTTTATTACATTAGCTGAGATGATAAACACAGAGCTAAATTTGTTTTATTGAGCTAGAAATTACAACTTGAGACACATGATTAGCACCTTGGATTGTAAGGATGGATTCTAATGACTTGGCTTTGGTGAGATGCCATGTGAATTGGTTGCTACTTGAAATGCCGTCTTGGAATTACTTTTTTCTACAATGAAATTGGCAAACTACCAATCCTCATTTGTTTTGTTAGAGCATGGGTTGCTCTTGGTGATGGTAATCTTCTGCAACCTTCATACTGATTGAGCTGCTAGACATACCCCGCAATTCTACATGGTGACCATGATGTGATTCTTGGACACTCTGGAGTATCAGTTAAACTATATACTCCATCCTGTGTGAAGATGGATTGACGTTTAGAGATGTACTCCAGTCATGAAGTTTGTGCACCTACTGAGGCAGTTGCCCATTTCTCACTTGGTGATTGTGACGTGAAAAAGAACTGTTATAATGTTTCCTTATTATATTTGGTTTTGTTTTTCTACTCTGTGTGAGTCAGCTGGGATGGATTTCCCTTGACCACGATCTACTTCACCACCCATCAATGTGCAACTTCACCCTATACTTAATTTTACATTTGTCAGCTCTGAGATCTGATGCAGTTACCAAGCCCTGACTCTATTCATACCCATTCTTAGTGCTATATTGGTTTGTCTCATTCTTCTAGAATTTGGATTGTGTACCTATGCCCTGCTACTCTCTGTCAAGTGCTTTTATTTCTCCTACACAGTTGGATGTTTCTCCTACATTATTGGAATTGTTATTGGAACCTTTTTCTCTTTCTTTACTTTTACTTGTTTACTTATTCTTGTTCTTATGGATATGGATTTTTCTAACTCTCATAATGGGACTCCTACTCAGGGTTTCCCCATTTTGAGTACTGGCAGCTTAGACGCTGTCCCCCACACTGCTGGACTTAGTTCTGTTGTTGTTTTACCTACTCCTACCCCCACCAAACCTGTTTCTGGTATATCTACACCCCCTTCTTTTGTATACACCACTGTTGCCTCCTTCCAAGTGGCTGACACCTGAAGTTCAACACCCTTGCTGAACAGATCTAGCAGTGCCACTCCTGCAAAGCCTGCTTTGATGCCTTACAAGCTGAAATGAGACAACAAGCCACCACTGCTTGGCAATGTGAGAGATGCCCACTTGACTCAATCTCAGCCTTAGAAGTGTGAATTCAAGAATCAGTCCCACATTCCCCTCTGACTTCCCCAGAAGAACCTGAGTATGTAACCTGCGCTCTTTTGGACAAGGCTCTTGATGCTCTTTCAGAAAGGTTCTCAATGGTTATCTCACAAACAATGTCTGCCCACCTTTCTCATGCTTTGTCAGCACCTACAACATTACCTGTGACGCCACCTTTTGTTACCCCTGTTACCTCTTTTACAAATGGAGCACCTATCTTTACTCAGTCTGCCCTTTCTCAAGTCACAATGCTAACTGCAGTAGCTACACTGAGCTCTTGTACCCTGAGTGTAACAGTTGTGCCTTCAGCACCCATGAACGTCACAGTTACTCCATCTACTACAATTATTCCACCATCTCCTCTGAGTGACCCTATCAGGTCTATGACAACTCATGGGCCATGCTTCACTCAATCAATTTTGCCTACCAAAGCACTGGGGAATGAACAATCAAATCTTTTCAATCAACACTCAGTGGTAAAATAGATGAAATTTCACAGTCATTTGACCAGTGGCTCTTTCTTTTCAAGCTTACAATGAAGCAGTATAAAACCACTCAAGATGCTGCTGCCATGCAATTTCCCATGTTCCTTCAAGGCCTTATGTACAATCAGTATATGATGCTGGATAGGGAAGTTAAGACAAATTATCAGTTACTTGTTGGTCACTTCAAGGACCACTATAAAGTGCCTCACATCAAACAGCAATACAAGACACTCTTATGTGATCTTTCCTTCAAAAAGGGAGACAATGTGAGAACCTACATAACACAAGTTGATAGACTCTTTTGCCTCAGCAAGTTAACTCCAGGGTACTCAAGACACGATCTCTTCTCATACATTTGTCGGGGATTCCCTTCTACCATCAGGAGCCACCTTGAACTTAAATGTGACCTGGAAGATGATTTGAACTCTATTATTAAGAAGGAGATTAGCATTGTTTATATGCTACAGAATACAACACACATCAAGAGAGATGCTGGTGACCTAAAGACAGGTCAAACTACCTCTAAAATATTAACCTCTTTGAGTTCTGCTACAGTGCAGAAGAAGACAGATAGTGAAAGACAGAGTGGTCTGTCAACCATTTAAATTAGTTGGAGTGCCACCTCCTGAAGAATGTGCACATGATGTTGTGGTGATAACTTTGTTGCTATGCACTAATGTCATCCCTGTGGACTTGAACAGACTGCTAATTAACGCCACCATTGATACAGGAGCTTCTGTATCCATCATTAGCAACACCTGCTGCAACAAGCTTTGCTTGCAGAGAGAAGACCTGTTACCTTCCACTGCCCATTTATTGGATGCTTCAGGGAATACTATTTCACTGAAGGGCCAGATTAACAACCTCAAGTTGCACATCCATCAGGAGTGTTTTCACATGGACCTCATTGTGGTTGACACCTGTAATTGGCCTCTACATTATGATGTCATCCTTGGGCATGACTTCCTCAAGAGAAATGCATGTGTAATCAATTATGGAACCAGCAATCTCTCTATTTGTGAAAGTGGGCCACAGGAGGAGCTTACTACTACTGGTAACCAAGAATCTTGTTAACTCTAACCAATACTATCATTGTGGAACCATGGCATTGGTGATGAGTTGCCATCAATACAAGCTCTCCTTACAAGGGGGACGTCATGACCTCTAGACAGAGGGGAAAACGCCTTCATGGCTTACATCTTTCTCTTGACCTTTGTCATGTTTCTCATGGAAATACTTATGTTACCATGCTTAGTAGTTCCGCACACTTGATCTGAATGGATCCTACAAAGACATCAATTGTTGCAATGCCAGTCTGACTCAAACTTAAAGCTTCAGCCTGTCTGCCCATTCTTACTGCAATTCATGATCTAAGTGAACCAAGTGATCCAGTTTGGATCCCAGCTGTGAATGAGAGAACTCATGGACATCTGAGTCCGCAAGAACATGATGCACTCTCTGCCCTCTTATGCCAG
>CABFPE010000923.1:137784-155912 GCA_900660155.1 Hofstenia miamia | reverse complement strand
TACTTTTAGGTAAGAACCAAGATGACCAATTCCTATGGCTTCCAGCCAAAGCGGAACATCCAGATGTAAAGTGCTTAACCTATTGACTGGTGCTACCCTATTTGTCTCACTTGTTTAATTTCTATCTCACTTCAAAAATACAAACTCTCATTTTCATTGTTATCTCTCAGCTCACTATTAAATAATCTGTATGGGCCAGATATTCGTGCTAGCCAACGGCATGGTATCATCACAGTGTAAGGTTTTATAAGTGCATGTACGTGTTGAACTACGAATGAGAGATTTATTATTTCCTTATACATAACCATATACATAACTTAATGAACCACAATTCGGACTGGGTAGTCAAAGGACCCCCAGAAGCAACGTGTCGCCCCATGCTGGTGAAAGCACTCCCGAATTGTCGCCGATCTTAAGCAATAAGTTTCATTTAAGATAATAAATAAATAAGAAATACAATGGTAAAGACGGCAGTTAAGAGTAGACAAAGTCTATTGAACGATTGCTACAGGTTTCTCAGTTTATATACAAAAATGTCATCATTACCTGCCTTTGTTTACAACTTTAGATAGCAACATAGTTTAACATGATCAATTCTAAATTCCCTCGCAAAATTCAATTTGAGCAAAATAAAAGCATCAATTTAATAATAGCAAACTAAGATTGAAATTGATCGATAATGTCATGGTGACGTAATAATACAAAGATATAATTAAAAAGAATAAATTCAACAAAATCCCCGAGCGACTCTACATTATGTAAGAAGATTCCAACACACCATTTTGTGGTCAAGACTCATCTGATCATCAATATGTGCATTCAGGCTCAATCACTTGAGTCAATCAACATTAGCTCGCCCAGCCTCTGCTCTGATGTTTCCAATCTTCATGTCAGTTTTGCATTCTCACAAAGCTCAGCTACACTGCAGGAAATTGATGAGGTGTGGACAAATTTGAAAGCAGATCGCAGCCTGGAGATAAAATGGCCTACAATCAATATTCATAGCCCCACATCACAATATCATCAATCTGTCAAGAGAACACTAGTCAAGTTATGTTTGTCTCATGACACCCAAGATTGTCAGAACTTTTCAGAAAAGATGTTCTCAGAAAAATTTGCTCTGGCAATCCAATCCCTTGGAGCCATATGGGTTCTTGCTGCTTACCTCACCTTTGATCCTCACCTTCTAAAAAGGCAAAATCGAAATTAGAGAAAGTATTTAAATGGGGAATAAACATAATTAGCAACAAAAATAAAAAAGAAATAATGTGTAAATATCATCTAAGATCATTAGAAGCTCTTCAAAATATTAGATGTTTATCGATATTTTGGAAAAGAAAATCGAACATTTCTAATCATTTAAATCAAAAAACAATTACATTTGGTAAAATTTTTATAATAGAAAAGTAATCAAGAACGGATTTCTAAATTATTCAATATCACNTTACCTCACCTTTGATCCTCACCTTCAGCTACCCATGGATAAGTCCACCAGAGAGAAACTCGCAAAGCAGTATCCCCATGAACTTGCTATTGGTCCTGCCGCCTGGAAAGTCAAGAACTGGCTGCTCGACTCTTGCTTGTTGCCTGCCTCTCTAGGGAAAACTAAAAAGGTGATGGAATGTTTTGAGAAGTATTATGCCCATCTCATCAGATCCACCTCAAATGATTGTAAACCATTTAGGAGTCACTTTCTCTGACTCAAATATCTTTTTGGACACACTCAAGAAATACATGTGGGGAGCCACCACCAAGACCAAATTCCCTTCTATTAACTCAGAAGCAATTTATTGAGCTTGTTGGTCACTATGACGTCCTTGCATGCGCGGAAATTTTATTCAACCTGGAGTGGCTAAATTATCCTGAGTTTGGGTACAGCAAACTCACCAAAACCCAGTGGCAAGCTATGAAAACACCTGAACAATTCTACTGTGAGGAAGAGCTCTTATCCTCTTCAGCTATCAAGGTATCACCAGCAACTAAAGCTCTCATTGAGGCTGTTAACCTAGAGAAATTTTCGGGGGTCACAGTCTCACCCAAGCTCATGCCTGCTTGGTCTCTTACTGATAATGAACAAATCGTAACTATCAAGCACCACCCTGAAGAATACGCCAAGAAACCAGTGATGGTTGATAGATTTTTCAAGCCCAACAGCAACAATGATATCTTAGGTCTCATGAAATGGTGCCTCACCAAGAGTTGGTCCTTCTATTATCACCAGGGCGACAACTCACCCTGGACATAGAGTGTACCACAGCCTGCCTACACCTCTCTACCACTCAGATTGAAAATTTATGGAGCTACGCACTCCACAGTGCTTTCTGGGAGTCCATTGAGGATGCCAAAATAAATTATCCTGTCATGATCAGAACAGCCTCCCTCTGTAGCAAGTCCAGCTTTGCCCAGTTAGAAAACAACGTTGAGAAAAACAACCTTCTCTGTATCCTGCTGCTTTTCCTAATGACGCCACTGATTTTGCTGTTGTGGAGAGTATGCTGTGGAAAGAAGAAAGTTTCTGCCCATCTCACTGACCATGTTAATTATGTCTAAACTGCCTCCAAAGTCAACAGAGCCATGCAAACAAAGGAGTACAAAGAAACCCATGATGCATTGTTGGACAGTGGTAATCCTGAGCATATGTATATTGATGGGAAGCTGACAATCAGGGATATCTTCCAGATGGGGCAGCCTATCTCTACTCAGCTAGAGAAGATCCACAGAACTATTAACTCCCTTGACCCCCACGTCATCATTCTATTCCAAGCCAGAGGTGACCTTATGTGGGCCAACAAGGCAGAGACAATAACCTGATACTACGATGTAACCAACCATATCAAGATCATTACTATGTTATGCACTGGCATCACAGACCCTGAAGAGATGACGCTGCAGCAAGTGAATGAGTACTGTTTGCTCTTTGTCAATCACACTACCCATATGAGATCTCTCAGAGAAGTTTTCCTTCACTTTTATCCCAAAACCAAGATTAAAACTGGCTGGAGTTGCAGGTAATTGCAAGAATCAAAAGATTAAAAAAAATTAAGGGTAAAAGTGTTTTCTACTATAATGATCCTTCACAATTAATGGATCACTTGCAAATGCTTACTCCTTCTAGGAATGCTGGAAATGACAATGTTCAAATTTATAATGAAATTATTCAATAAATTGATGAATTAGTAAGATTAAAAGCAATACTAGAGAAGATGCTAAGACGTTTTTACAAATAATTACAAAATTGATTTTCTTAGGGAAAATGAGAAAGAGAACTTTGTTCTCCCATCTACAAGACTTTGTTCTGAAATTTATTTTGCTCCTTCTTATATAGTACTTGTTACTGAAATTCCTCTTTTTCTAGACTCAAATTATAAGAATTTTTAGGGTAAACCTTCAGATTTCACTTTACAATTTGTAAATCCCATAACATTATACATGCAACATCACTAAATTTGCTTAGATCAAATGAATATATCATACTTTTGGTACAACATTTCTGATGAGCATAAAAAACAGGTTGAATATTCCCATGATGATACTATTACTTGGACAAAACTTGCATTTCCTGATGGTGTCTATCCGTATAAAGATATACCAGTATATATAAATAATGAAATTGTATCAAATGTTCACTAATTAAAAGAACCTACAGATAAATTTGTTGAAATTATTTTTAATGAAAATACTTATAAAGTTTTGCTTTCATTAGAGCCTAAAATGTGAATAAAATTTGATAAAGAATTTGGTGAACTGCTACATTTTAAGATTTAAAATGATTTTAAAAAAGACTACAATTTCAAATTGTGTTCCTAACATTACAAAACCAATTGATAACATTTTAATTCATTGTTCACTGATAAGTGATAGCATATATAGTGGAAACTGACACCACAAGTCAAAATGCAATTCTTTTCCAACAAGGTGACAATACATGCCACACATCTCACAGACGACTGAAATGAGTTGATAACATGCTTACAGAAGAACAATAAGCAAAGGGTTGTAACCACCACATTCTCCAGACCTCTCATTATGTGATTTTTCTTTTTAGGGTCTATAAAAGAAAAAAAGTTTATGCAAATAATCCTCACATTCTAGACCAAATAAAGGAGAACATTACCAACACTATCATGAGAATCAACAGAGAAGAGCTGCAAGCAGTAATCACAAATATAGTTAAACATGCACAGAAATGCATAGATATCCATGAGGAGCACTTCCAACTTCTTTTATACTATTACAGGTAACTTAAGCTACTGCATTTCTATATATATATAGATACATATCTTTAACCATAACAATACAATATTCATTAAATTGAACATTCAAAAAGTGAAAAATTGATCAATACAAACTGCTAGTATTATAATTGTTATTATTATGCAGTGATAAACACATGTACCAACAAATCATATGAAACAAATATATACTTAATTTAACCTTTCTCTATATCTTGAGAGTAAATTTCAATAAGATTTAAAATAGTTAGTCTTCAGGAATTATATTTAAAATTGCTCTGATCAATCCCTTTGATTGGTGTGAGCAGTAATGCATGTGATTTACTATTCCCACTCTCTATGTGATTATAGAATAGTGATGATGATTTAAAAAAGTGTGAATAGGCATTACAGTAGTTGTAGTAGGCATATACTATTACATAATCATATTGCAATTGGTAAATTTATTAGAATGTGTTCAAAAATATTGAATATAATGAAAGTGTTTGCTAGAAAGGCATAAGAAAACACTTCTACTTGTAGTGATAAATACCACTAAATTTAAAAAGTGATACTCAAGTGGAAGTAAGTTTTGAAAACTTCATAAGGGTTCTACTTAGGCCTTTTGCAAATGTTGTTCTTGTCATTCATAAATTGCTTATTCTTCTTTTTACTGAAAACCACCAAGGGACATTTTTTCAGTATTTGATTTGTGTTCATAGAGTCATAGAAGTCTTGCATGAACTGAGGCCACCAGCTATGCCATATGATGTTGTTAATCATTTTATTATCACACTTGGCAAATTTCACAGTATGTTGTCCTGGCTTATAAATCCTCAGCATCATCCTCAGAAACTAATTTTTCAATAAGAAAAATGATTTAATTGAAGTAAGTATTAGCAAATGTTTATAATATATAAAAACATAGATATTATGTACTCATTAACAAATTTTTGATAAATCCATTACATACAAAAAATCATATTTAGACTTTTTGAAATATACAAGCTGATTTGGTTTCTAATATTAAATATTTTGTTCCTTGAAGTATAAATTGTAAACATGAATAAATATAATTTTAAAAATATAAACTATTTTAATTAAAATTGCTTTTTCTTTGATAAAACATTTCAATTTAATATAGTTTGGAAAAATTTCACTTTTCCTATATATTAATAAATTTAAATTAGCATAGCTACTATAGTGATATATCATGTAAATCTATTTTTACTTTAATGCTTAATTCATACTAAGCAAATCAAGTCTAAAATATCCAATATTTTGCATTGAATAGCATAGCAGTAGGCTGAAAGATTTAATTGAATAATTAATTCAAGAATTAAGTTGCACAAAATAAAAATTTCTCAAAAACATATAAAAAAATATTGCAAAACACTTACATTCTAATGTACAGTCATGGGTTGAATCAAATGATAAAAGAAACTCTTTTCAACAAAAATATATAATAGAATGTTTTCTCAGTAATTATTGCAGACAGAACCCTATTGAATCCCTGATTTAGATGTCAAAAATAGAATAACAATCAGTAATTAACAGTCTTTAGAGAGACCAAGAGAATTTTACCAATTCCACACAGCATTATCAATTAAGATTTATCACCAAGCTGATTAATTTCTCTATAAATTCTAAAATGGCGCTGCCCTATTTGTTTCTGTTTTATAATCACCAGCTCAATAAATTCTCATGATGGTTCATAAACCTCTATCATGCATTACTGAAAAACAAAACACATGATTTATCAACAGTGTAAAATTTTGAGTTTGCTCAAAAAATTAAAATCTAAAGTTTATACACCCATTTGTAGCCTAATATTACTACAATTGAACAAGCTGGCCACTAGAAACTATTAGTTGTCTCTTGTAGTGAAATTCTTAAATTATCACTAGAGCCTAATTTCTTATGACAATTTAGCAAATGAAGTATTAAGATAATAAATTAGATAAACAGTACCATCTAAACTAAATAGATTATACCAATAACACTCATGATTCATACCTCATATTTATCTAAGTTTAAATCACTACCTGGTAATTATTTTCAGATTCAATAATACAAAAAATTTTACCTCACAAAGTTTTGTAAGGCAACATATTAAAGAGTGAAGAGACATTTATATTTACTACACAATTAATTTTTCTTTCATAATTCAAAAAATGATCATCTATAAAAGTACACAATTGGAAGTTTCTACAAAGTAAATAAATAATATTATAAAATATATTTATTAGACTGTTCAATTTAATATCTACCAGATCCATATTAAAAAAATGTGGTAATTAAATTATTTTATAGTTGTCTCTACTAAAGTCAATTACTTGCAGGAAGACAAATGCATTAGTATTTAATATTAGTATCTATTAACTAAAAATCAATCTAAAAAATTATATAAAATGGCATAATATATTGCGTCTTTGAATTTTATAGTAGAAACACAGGCTATCAGTTGTTCAAGTATACATGCAGTTCATATGAAGCAAAGAATAAATATTCACTTACTAAAAGCAATGAAATTTGAATTTTTCCTTTCACAAATGTCAAATGTATTTGAAAACTTTTTATAAAGGCAATATGAAGCTTCATAAAAAACACAATTTTTTTTAGATTGAAATGTGCAATTTGCATTAAAAAATTTTTGAAAAGTTTGTATTGGAATTTGATGTGGAACTTTAAATTAATCACCTCAATATAGATATTCTTTAAATATACATATCCTGCATTATAAATAACATAAATTTTCCATCCTCAAAAATTTTTTCCTCTAAAAGAATTTCTGTGATTTAATCAACTAGTTCTAGCTTAGCCTTAATTAAAGCAGTAGTATAGAAATCAGCAGATAAGTGTGAATATTTAATGAACTCATAATAAGAGTCTGATTTAAAAATAAAATCCAACAAACAAAATGCTAAGTAAGTATATGTAGGCAATTTTTTATATGTAATAAAATACCCACTGCACTTAATTGCCCAATTAATCCTAATTCAGTTTTAAACCATTCAAAGTAAAGTATTAAAATATTATGAATATTTTAATGAGTTGCCTAATGTCATACAAATTTTAGTTAATATTTTCTTAAAAAGTGCAAAGCCAACTTTGATTTTCTTCAAGTAAAAAAAGAGAATAAAAAGAGATATTCAACTGCAATTCCTAGCAAATGTGGGCAACAACCATTATTTAGAGAACTGGCAAAGATGATTAGATATTTTATCAACTGCTATTTCAAATATATGCCCACCAACATATCTGTAAGATTGTTTTAGATAAATATTATTGATTATCAATATAAAATATTTACTTTTCTAAACAATTTTAAATTCTGATCTAGAACCAAATTTGATAGTTAAGATTACTGTTAGAGGAGCTAATGAAAATATTTTTGTAGTACATTGTAAAAACTTCAACTTCATATGCTTAATCCAATTGCTATCTTCATTATACATACTATTTTAGCTGTTCACTGATAAATAATAGAGTTTGAGCTAAGTTATCTGAAAGTTCCTCTTGTTCTTTTAACAGTAAAATACAATCAGCCATTTCTTCAACCACAGATACAGTATTTTGACACCTGTTAAATTGATAGCCATATACCAAAATATAATCTGCAAACACTAGAAATTTAAAAGAATTTGCAACAGCTGTAAGTGATTTCATCACTGAGATTTAGCAATTGACTCATCTACATGAATCTTAATTATAGAATCACTACCTTCATTGAAAAGTAAGTTGCTGTTTATTTCCCTAACATTATTTGCAAATGTAATAAAACAAAAACATAGTATTTAAGTTAAAAAAATTTGCATTATTCATTATTTTTGCTACTAGAAGCTCTATCTTTTGCACTTATTATGCATTTTTGAACACATCTCACATTAGAAATTGATTTTTTAATAAAAAAATTTTAGATGCCTCAAAAAAAGATTGAGGATATATGGGAATTTTGTAACCAAATTTTGATATTATTTCCATATCAGCATGTCAGATTTTTCTGCATTTTTCTATGTATGTAGTAGGAGACTTATGTTAAGAAAAGCAATGAAAATCCTCATACAGATCTTTTGGAATCCAAATAGTCACATTATTTTTTAATACCCATATGATTTTTGATGTTATAATTGCTTGAAATTAGAACAACACTGCATTTACAACGTATATAAAAATAGAATAATCATATGCAGTATTATTTCAAAATCAATAAAGCAGAAATTAACTAGCAATATAATATTATTATTTATTATATATTTATAGTGTAATTTTATGTTTTGTATTGTGAAATGATTTATTTGTATTTCAACATTAAGATTTTGAACAAATGTAGTTATTTGATTGTCTCTTTCATTTGAATTTGTGCATTGATCTAAACTAAGCATTGTGAGGGAAAAATGTGAATATCTGAAATATAAATAAGCAGCAAACAATGTTTTCAATTAGAATCAATTTAGTTGAGATTTGCACTATTGTTATTTTAATTTCCCCACTCTTGTAGTTTAGTAAATTTTCATTATGCTGATAGCAAGTTAGGCTCCAACAATAATTTGGGAATCATAGTGAACCTTAGTTGTATAATAACTTCTGGTTTTGATCACCCTGAATTGGCTTCAGTCTTCAATTACCCATAATTTTGGATGTATAAAATTAGGTGTAGGTTCATAGTTAGCTTATAAAACTTTTTGTTTTCAAATTGTTCATGAAAAGTGCATAACTTTTTACACTGTGGTTAAATCATGTTTGTTGGTTTGCACAAATGCATGGTAATCACATGCTTTTATATTTTGTTTAATCATAGGTACAGGTATACCAAACTTTATTGTGCTATTTAATAAAAACTGAAACACATAGGGCAGCACTATTTACTTAACATAGGAGTTAATCAGTTCAGTAATGGATCTTCAATGTGATGCTATGAGGAATTGATAAACCTAGCAGTTCTCTTTCCTAAAAAGAATCAAGTTAAGTTTAATTACCAATCTTGTTGTTTCATTGAAATCAAAGATTAATTATGTTTCTTATCAGAATTTATATAGCCATGGAGCAAATTTTGGATTTGAAATACTGGATTAACTGATATTCTAAATATTCTCATGATTCTACATAGTGACCCTCACATGATCTTGAGCCCATAGGAATTATGATGAATTTCATCTCTGGTTACTGGTATTCTTTTTCAGGACAACTGTGTTGGTTGGATTTGAGCTGTTTGTTCTTACATATCTTATTGTTGTCTCTTTGTTATTTTTTATGTACTTTTTGAGTTAGATTTATAGATGCCCTCATAGGTTAATTATTTTGCTGTAAATTTTTGTCTGTTTTGGAAGTGATTGGAGTTGTTGTTCTGCCAGGGACAGATTCCTAAATTACTGGATGAACATCTTCATGGTTTTTTCACTTTTTCTTTATTGTTCTTCACTAATTCTTGGAGTTGGTTTCCAAATCAATTGTGGTTAACATTGCCACTCAATGTTCTGTAAGCACTTCTTCAGTGAGTCACAGTCAACCCAACCTGTTTCAAGGAGTTGATGCTACCCACCAAATCAACCATCAGTGAGCATGCTAATAAACATTCAGTGCTCCTTAAATTCTTGAGAAAAATTGATGAAGTTTAACAGACAAACCTGAGTCACCCACTACAAGTAATTCTACTATAATAGTAAACTGTTAAGTAACCTCTGTTGCCACTCCTACTACTTTGACAAATATTCAGCAATCAGTGTCTGATGACATTCTGAGTCTCATGAACATCTCAACAAAAGTGAGTATGATCAGTTAGCAGAGGTATTGTAAAGTAAACCCCAATATATTCAATTATGGAACTATTAGTTTGGGTAAGGCTGTTGCAGAGGAGAGTGATATGTCTACCTATCCACTGAGTAGTAAAAACCTTCAATGAAGAGTACAAAGGGATACTGAATGACTTATAAGCCAATAGAATCATTTGGGACAGTAAGAGCCCTTACACTGCACCTACTGTTTTTATAAAACAAAGAGCAAATATAATGTGGTTCAAATTTTGTAAGCTAAATAATGTGACAAAAATGATACATATCTGCAACTGCAAATTGAGGATTTATTATTATAGGGTAATATCTACACAAGGCCTTTGAGAAAAGAGGGTTTTTTTAAAACAGCTTTTATTAAACCATATTGTTTATACAAATGAAAATACATGGCATTTGGATTGTGTAAAACACCAGCTACCTTTCAGAGCTACACTACACAGTTATGTGTGATGGAAATAATATGCTCTAGGAAAGCATCACAGCCAATGGCAATGATATCTCAATTTCATGTAACACTGTTAGTGAAAACTTGGTCAATTTTAAACATATGTTACAAGTTCTGACAGAGGCAAGCCTAAAAGTGATTGGAAACAAGCATATCATTTGACAGACAGAAACAGTTGTTTTGGTTGGTTGGTAAGTTCTTTTCACATTAATATAAAGAATTATGCATGTAACACAATTGTTAATATGGAGGTACTTCAGAGTAGAAAAGATGTTCAACAACTAATGGGATTTTTAAATTACCATTGTATGTTCATTGCTGGACTCACAGAAAAATCAAACATATTGCATGACTTTTGTAAACAGAAGATCAAATTTAAATGTACATAGGAAGAGCAAAATACTCCAAACTATAAATTAGAATGTATTGCTGATTGTGATGAGAGTACTGTTGCTATCAGTGGAGCACTAAGTCAGACACATGAGGGGAAGGAATCACCCATACAGTATGTCAGCTGAAAATTAAAATAATTTGAGGGGAATTACAAATCAACTAAATCTGAAATGCTAGCATTGGTCAAATCACTGTAGCAATTTGTTTATTTTCTTTTAGAAAGCAGTTTAAAGTGAGAACCAATGCCAGTGCCTTGGCTTGGTTAATGAAGATTAATTAAACATAGTGGCAATGTGGATTGAATATCTAAATGACTTCCAATTTTCACAATACATCAAAAAGGATAGTTACATACTAACACTGATTGCTGGACTGGTCTATTGAGATATGGGAGCTATCTAAGGAAACCAAATGGTGAGAAAGTTAGATTTTACCTTATGCCAAGTGCTAAAAATATGAACTGTTGCCTGAAATCAATGCAGATTGGCAAGGAAATGCAATACTGTCTATTCTTATTAAGGAGGAAATTAGTGAATAAGGCATCAATACAACCAACACAAAACTTTCTTCTTTATCTATGGTTCACTCCAAATAAACCAAGAACAGAAAAGCCAAAATGTTGAAGGTGGGAAATGAGATGGTGCATCAATATTTTATTGTACCAAGCAGGGCCACAGCATTAATTAGAGTGGGTTTATCAGAGGAAATGTCAATAGCAATACAAAGGATGTATCACTTTAAAATATAAGGGTACTCTATTCCCCTAGTTATGAATGCAGAGCTGTGCCTAAAGGTAAACACAAAAATATGTTTTGATAGGGAAAATATGGTAGCCAACATAAGATTGCAGTTTGTTCTCTACTATGGAAGATGAAAAATTGACTGCTGCATGTAGTTAACATTTGTGTGTCACCAGATAAAAATACAAAAATAATGAACATATTAGAAAAATTTTATATTTATTGGTAGGGGCCCAAAAATCTTTGGAAAAATTAGCCCTATGATCATAAGCAATAAGCTTGGCATTTGTTATTCTGATATTGTAACATCAGTTGGTAGTTGTTGTTATTTATTAGGCAGATCATGAGCTTTTTGTGTTGACTAGTTGTTTTCATGTTGGTAAATATTGTAAATATGAATTGTATATAAGACACCCAAGCATATGCAAATAGAGAAATACTTTAACCATGTTCTCTTGTTTGCTAAAATCACTGTTGCTCTAGTATATGTTCACTTCAGTGACCTTCTGCTTTGACACTAAGTCCTCTGGCAAAGTTCTCTCTAGATTCAACCCAGTGATTCTACAATATAACATTTTCATTGACACTTTGATAAAAATTATAATATGGGGAGCTGCATGTGAATCAGAGTTCATTATTTCCTAACTGTGGTTGGTCCACTATATGCAAAATTGTTGGTTAAAAGGGGAGTGGGATCCACTAAGACATTTAAAGATATGATGGAAAAATGAGATATTGCTTGAAATAGAGGGCTATAATTACCCACATTACTAATAAAGTACAATAACAAGATAGATTAAATAACAAAGAAATGATTAAATAAGATAAAAAGTATCACTATTTTTGATCAAGTTATGAAAATTCAAGAACAGTTTTGAGACAAGACGAATTACAAGTGTAATCAATTGTTGAGCTAAGACAAGGGAATCAATAGAAAAACTAAATCTGGAAAGTTTAGGCATTGTAGAGGAAAGACCTGCTATGAAGTGGTTAATAACTGAGGAACAACACATTCTTACAATAGATAAGAGCTCTGAGATAAGCAATGTAGGTGAATTAGTTGTGGCTGAATTAAGATAGAGAGAAACATCCAACTAAAAAATGGTGGGCCAATGAAAATTAGATATTGAATGTATCACTGTAAGGATCCCCATTAATGAGGCTGAGAAGGAGAAGTTAAAATAAATGGCTTAGGAGAGCAATTCTGCAACTCAGTCAAAAGCAGATATATGAAAAATTTGGTGATAAGAGGTAAATCAGACTACAAAAAAGGATTCCTTTCAGTAAGATTGAGAAGAACATAGTGACTGATAATTTGTTATGCATTCCGCCACTTAGTTTAAAATCAACATTTAGCCTTCAAGCCTGGAGAATAAAAAAGATAAAGATGATACTAGCAGTCAGTAGATCAATTCTAAAAAACTATAGAAACAACACTTTGGCAACAAAAACATATGTGAGAATTGTAAGAGGTAGCCCATCAGAAATTTATTGGTGGCAACACCAAAAGAATTTTTATAAATGGTAAGCTGACATTACTGGATGTATAAAAAAAGAGACAAGCAGTGAGTATGCAGCTAGAGAAAGTAAAAGAAAAAATCACTAAGTTAAATTACTGCATTCTAATTATATTCAAAGGCATAGGAGATCTCAATTGGATTACCCTTAAAATTATTACCCAAAGATTAAATGTAAGAAATGAGGGAATGTAGTGTCACTTTGGAAACAATCAAGCTCTATATTTAACTTTTCTTTATTAATCTGGTAGAGACAAATATCAAAAATCTAGTGTAAGAATTAAATAATGGGTTTTGATTGTGGTAAATAGATAAACTGATAGAGATGAATATCAAAAGTTTATTTAGATATTTCAATATTATTATTCATTATATATTAATATATAGTGCAATTTTATGTTTTGTATTGTAAAATGATTTATTTGAATTATTTTTAATTTTGACATTAACATTTTACACAAGTGTACTTATCTGATTGTTCCTTTCACTTGAATTTATAATTTCATAATTTTATAAAATTAAATTTTGTGAGGAAAAATCAGTGAAAATTTGTAGTGTAAAGAAGCAGCAGATAATGATCATGATGTTGTATATAAATTAGGAAGTCAACCTGTAAAGTTTTCAATTAGAATCAATTTAGTTTAGCTTCATACTAGTGATAGTTCTCTGCTCTTGTGGTTTAGTATAATTTTCATTCAGCTGATAACTAGCTAGGCACTGATGATGTTTTGGAATCATGGTGAACCTGAGGGGGAATAACAACTTCAGGCTTCAATTACCCATATTTTGGATGTATTAAGTTAGGTGTAGGTGTATGATTAGCTTATTAAACTTGTTCATTTCAACTCATTCAGACAAAGAACATAGCATATTACAGTGTGGTTAAATCATGCTGGTTTGCTAACATATGATCAATTTACATATGAATTTGCAATGTAATGTTCTTAACATTACTTGTATCTAATTAGATACAATTGTAGAGAAAGGCTTTAGTAAGGAATATCAATGTTTTGTAAAGCTTTGCCATATGAAATATTTGTATTAACCATTATTATCAATTAGTGAAAATCATTTATGTAGTGCTGCAATTCCCATGTCACCAACCAAAATCAGACATAATTATCACACTGAAGTTGTTGGCAACAAATAGTTGTGTAGCTTAAGCATAAGGATCATGTAAGAAGTGTAATGTGCAATATGTGTGTGTTGTGCATGCTGAATATGATTGATTATTGTATCTTTGTTTGTTGGCAAGCATTCAATTATGGTGCACACTCAGGTTGCATTGTATTTAGATGACTAAGGAGAACCAAGCATGTAAAGCAACAGCATTGCATTTTTAAAATACAAGCCTTCAATTTAAGTATAATTTTTAAAAAGGCAAATTTTGAAATTTCAGAAAAAAATGATCTTGACTGTATTTTGACTGTATTGACAGTCTTGTGATTTGTGTTTCCACAGTGATGATGAGATAAATTATCACTCAATATTTTATGAACAATGATTATAAAATTGCTGTGTTTAATCAACACAAATATTTTAATTATTAATTCTTAAATAATTTTAATCAATTCTACAAACTACTGATATTAATGCAAAAATTAGGAGAGCTCTCAAACCTAATGTCTTTGCAAATATGCAAAATAGAAATGTAAAATATTACTTTATCATGAATAATGAAAAAGTAATACATTTCCTTGTCTACTGTTTCTATTGGCCCCATTTGATGGTATCAAAATTTATTAATACTACAGAAGGTCAGAACAATAAAGTTTATCTTGAGATGGATTATTTCAGTGTTTGCTTTCATGACACATACTATGTAATAATACATAATTGTATGGCTATTGCAATTCATGCAAAAAAACTAGTTAAATCATTCAAACCCAACACATATACAGAATAATATGCATTGCAATGCTTGTGCATTGGATTGAATGCAATAATTTATAGCAACTTGAAGAATACCTCTAAATCTATTCAAGTAAAAGCTTAAATTGAGATTTAGCAGAATGGGGACATTTTCTAGAGAAATATATCAATTTTTTTGCTCATAAATTTTGAGAAGATGAAATAATAAATGTTTTTGTGCAAACTCAAATAATGTAATTTAGACTGGTGAATTTCTCATTGACCTACATTGCCATATTTAGTCAAGTGTAGTGAACATAAGATTTCTGAAATTCTCTACAATTGAGGAAATTTTTATCACAAAATTTATTTGAAATCCTATTAAAATTTGAATCAAATTTAATTGGAATACATGAATTTAAAGAGCTCAACAATTGCTGTTCATTATTTATTATTAGAATATGAAATTTTCTAGCCTTACAATTTGAACTATTGGATGTAACTAATTCTAAGTTCTGCTTGAATATCTTTCCATGAATTAAGGTATTAAAAAATTTTATGATTGGTACAACAACTT
Organism: Hofstenia miamia; assembly: GCA_900660155.1. NCBI lineage: Eukaryota > Metazoa > Xenacoelomorpha > Acoela > Hofsteniidae > Hofstenia > Hofstenia miamia. Next base: position 140,386 of record CABFPE010000923.1, on the reverse strand, counting down.
ACAATCCAATGCTGCAAAAATTAAGCTGCAAATTATTGGTCTTTCTTAGACCACAATGAAAATTAATGCCAAATTAAAATAGAGTGATCAAAGAAATATCAATTTCACTACTACTTCAAATTAACTTTGATTAGAATCATTGCAATTTGAAAAAACACAATTTGTATTGTTTGTAAATAATGGAGTATAACAATTGCAAAATTATTAGTGATTTTTATATAATCCTCCACAGAAATTTTTTACCACATTAACTCTCACAATATGATGTCAAAGTTTTTTCAAATTCTATATTTTTGCTGTGCATTGTGCCAATGCTACACAAGTCCTTATTTAATACAAATTATAAGAATATTACTACTGTTCAATGTTGATTTCAAAATTAAATGTTTGATTTAGCTATATCATAACTCATGTAAAAAGTTTTGCTTTAACTTATATTAAGAAATAATTATTGTAATAAAAAATTTTTATAAGGAGAATGTAAGAAGTTTTTTAACATCTGATCATAAATATTGTAATTGCATAAAATGCTCAGGTGAGATACATTGTAACAAATTACTATTAGTAAGAAAAGTTTCAAGAGCAAACCTCCACACTTGATAAATTTAGTTGAACTTCATTTTCTCTGTATGACCAAGATATAAACTCAAGGAAACACAATTGCCTGTCAAATGGATATGAATAGCTTAAAGTGTTGCACCAAACTTCAAAAATATGCGGTTCAGACCACACAACAGTTCCATCTGGTTTAATGTTGAATGATGCTGTTGGCTAAATGCATGCTCCATTAATGTTTAAGATGTGCAAATATATATTAGGATATATGATGGTGAGGTATCTCTTAATTGCAGAAAGCCTTATTACTAGTAAGTAATAAGTTCTTTCAGGATTTTCTGATGGGGAGACATATTAATCATGAACTTATCTCTTAAATTTTTCATTTTCTTACCAAAAAATTTTATATGTATCCTGTAAAAATCACTTTTGAAAACGTGACAGGGGAAATTCCACCCTGTTCTCCATTTTGTATATGCCACTGTGTTCTCTGGGTACATAAAAATTAATTGAAGTTAATTAGATAGAGTAGAATGGAACTAACAAAAGTATATTTAGATAACTCTGCAACAAATATCAGGATTCATCTATAACACAGTCATCTGATTAACTCAATGTCAATTATTGACTGAGAAAGTCACCATAATGGAAGTAAAATTTAAGCCCTTGCAGAACATTGTGCATTGTTCTAAATTTGTTAAGTACTATCTCACAATCTAAACACTAGAATTGTAATCTCCTACCCTACAGAAAACATCTCTAAACAAAACCTTGTAGCAATTTTGCATAGTGTTCTCACATAATTTGTAATTGCTTTGTACATTTAGGGAATGATGTTGCAAAGGTTAAAAAGTAATTTGCAACTAACCGTATATCTAATTTAAATACAAGGATTTTTCTGGTCACATGCATTCCAATAATATATATATATATATATATATATACTTATATCAGGCGCTTTGTCACTTTTTGTCCATTTATATTGGGCACTTTGCCATTTTTCATTTATATTTGGTGCTTTGTCTGCTTTTTGGTACTTTGTCAATATACAAGAAATTTATATTTGTATTTTTCAGTAAAAAAATATTGTGGCCCATTTTGCTAAAAAACTTCATTTTTATTATACAAAATTATTTTTACAATTATGAAGCACATAAACTCGCTTTAAGAACAGTTTATATCATTGTAAAACATCAAATTTATTATATATATAAATGAAGAGGTTTGGACACTTCACTTCAAAAATTTATTTGTACAAAGCTGTATTGACACATTCAAGCACTAAATTAAAACAAAAAACCACTACTTAGCTAATGACAAATGTGTAGTAAATATTAAAATAACAGTTCTTGTAAACTCTAAAATCAATTGAATATTAATTTATTAGTTTCCCTTGTGCCATTTCATTTTTGGAGAAAGTTTAGAAGATCTCATTGACGAGAAAACATGTCATTCCATTTAAAGCATTGCAATAATAATCTATACAATTTTTCTTTAGTTCTGAAAAGGCAATAAATAAAAAAATTCAACATATCAGATGGTTAAATCAATAGACTGCAGCATTGCTGGAGTTGAAATTCATGTTTTTGTCATTCAAATGATTTCTAATATCTTTGTTCTTTTAAAATTTATTAATTCCGAAGTGTTATCAATATTTTGTTTTTGTGCAGTAACAAAAAACCTGAAAAAGACAAAGCACCATATATAATTTTTTTTCGGAAAATTTTTTAATATTTGCTCTAAAATCTGATGAAATTTTATGAAACTTTTTTTCATTGATCCAATATTTTTTTTTAATACAAGCACACATATAGCCTAAAGTCAGGGTATTCTAAGCAAAATTAAAAAATGGCACTTTTTTATCTTATAAATGCTAAAAATGGCGCTTTATCTGACAAGTGCTAATTTCTACTGAAATATAAGTGTATATATATATATATATATATATATATATATATATATATCAGGCGCTTTGTCACTTTTTGTCCATTTATATTGGGCACTTTGCCATTTTTCATTTATATTTGGTGCTTTGTCTGCTTTTTGG
>CABFPE010000923.1:124322-137732 GCA_900660155.1 Hofstenia miamia | reverse complement strand
TATATATATATATATATATTATGTACGCCTAACAAATATGTGTTGCTATGTACCAGCAAGAATTTTAGTTGTTGAAAAAATTTAATGATAACATGATAATCATGCCCACATTTGGTGACAATGGATGCACAGACTACAATTTGAAATGGCTGAAAATTATTAAATATTTACTGTCTCCAAAATAAGCTACTCTAAAAACTTTTCAAAAATTAATTAAGAATCCCGTTATTTTGAAATCTCACTAATAACATAATTTCAAACACTATTGGAAATATACAACAAAAAACCATAGTTAATGCTTATTGTTGCCACACTTTACTCTAATTATCACCCCATCTTGATGAGTCATTGCTATGTATTTATTTGCAGTGCCAAAAATTCTTGTTAAGTAAACAGATCATCCATTATTTCAGAGTCATTTGTCATCAGTATTTTCTTCAATATATCCCATAAATATTTGATATAGCAGACATTACAACAAATTTGTAGATTCCTCAATACTGTTTTCAAAGTCAAAATTATTGAACTGTAAGGGAAGATAATTTTTTTGATAAAACTTTTTCAAATGTATATGTGCATTTAAGAACAGCATTTCATTGATATGTATATATTACTACAATTGCAACAATGCAAAGAAATTAATACAAGCAGTATTAGTTTACCAGCAATTTTTACAGTTTTTATAACCCAAATAAAAAATTTGGAAGGAAATTTGCAGCACATCATTCTAAGCAGCACATTATTCTGAAACTATCTGTAGGAGGCATAAAAACAGGGTTTGTTGAAATTGGTTATAATCCACAATTTAAAAATATATATCAAGATTAGTGTTTTGAAAAACTATTTTTTGACAAATTGTGTATTGTTTATTGATGAAAATTATTTCAAGGCCACAAAAGTTTTCGAACTTGATCTTGTGCAAGATTTGAAATACTTTATATTGTTGTAGAGTGCTTTTATTTGTGCCAGTTCTGGCAGATAATGTGGTTCATGTTTAACATGTTTGCTAAAATTCTTAGCATTAAGTGTTAAGCAGATATCTCCATTACCTTTCTCTAAAATAACCATGCTGTTTAAGGTGGATTCTGTAACTTCAGAAATTATTTCATTTTCAATCAATTGGAGTAACTTGGCCCTTAGCATTGGCAGTATACATAGTGATACATTCCTTGGTGGATAGATGACTGTTTGCACATTTTCTTTAAATTCAATGTAGTAGTTAAATTTTATGCAACTAAATCCTCAAAAAGCATTTCATACTTTTTTAAAATTACATCTTTCCATTTTTTATGACCTGTGCAAAAGCCAAAAAGACAACTTCTGAGTGTGTGAAATTTAATGTATTTCATCAGAATTTCCCTTTACAAAGAGTACTTTTAGTATAAATGCAGCTAAGCATGTATCTACTCCTAATATGTGTTTAAGATTTTTTGAAAACACTATAAATTTGGTCATCAACAATTTAATTTTTGCACCTAATATTACTGGATAGCTGAATTCACCATAGACAGGAACATTTTCTCCTCCATAAGCAGTCAGTGATGTCATATTTTTATGCCTGTTAGGGTTCTTATGTTTTCAAACATGGCATGAAATATAATGTTGCACTCAGTGCCTGAATCTACCTTCATTGTAATTTTGACTTATCCCACTTCCTTCTAAATGTTTATAGGGTCCTTCCATCTTCTGCAAATGACATTTTTGTCAAATTGTCTTGCACTCATATTCAGATTCATTTAATTGGTCATCTTCACCTTGAGTTACTTCTTCAACACTGGCATTGGTGAAGCATGCACAGCATTTAATTGCAAAGTGATTTGGACCTAAACATTTTAAGAAGGTTTTTTAAATTCTGGAAATTGGTGTGAAAGGTGATCTCTGCCTTGATAGTTAGTCCATTCCTGCCTGTGCATCTACATATCTATTTCAGTTTTAGGTGATAGTGTGTTTGGTTAAATATCTGATGCACTGTCCTTTGATATAATAGCTTCTAAATTAAGAGATCTTAGTTGACAGCTAGTCTGCTCATATGCTCTGCATATGCAAATGGTTTTATCTATGTCAATTGTTCCATCTCTCAGAAGTCTTTCCTGCAGAGTTGCATCCCTTGAGCTCAAGATTATCATGTTTCTAATAATGTAGCCAGGCCCAATGTCCATTTCTTTAAATCTGAATCTTTAATGATATTGTGATTCAGCAGACAGGGATCTAACTGTCTTTGTCTGCTTAGCTATTTATTAACATGTTTTTGATAACTATGATTATTTGAAACACTAATGTTCACTATTTAGGTGAGGCAGCTCCACAGTACTGCAAATTGTTGGGTATCCACCCAATGCAGCACTCCTTATGAGCAACAGATTCAGCAATCCATGCTCCATGAGGTGTCTCCAGTGCTCAGCTCAATGAAGTTAATTATGTGTGCCTTAGCCTATGATAGTGCTTACCAATGAATAAACACATTTTGACTTACACTCTCTTGTAATGTGTTTTGTAGTGTTTTCATTTAACACATAATGGCTATGTCACAACCTGGCATGGCACTAGCTGCTTCATTATTAATTAATTAACAATTCTGCCATTACAAAAAACTATTGGCATTCAAATTATTATGTAAATAATTAGCAGCTTCTTAACATAGATGTAATATAACTAATATAACAAACAGTCTCATTATCAGTCACATTATAGTTAACAATTTGTATCTAGAAAATGTATTATTAAATAACTTACATTTGGCTGAAGAGCCATTTATCAAGTTTATTATTGAATACATGTTCATATACAATTGGTAGTCAGCTAAATGGGTAATAAAAAACTCCTAGTAATACATCTAACCTACATGCATTTTGTGATCAGGGGTGAAGAACCTAGAATCATTCCTGTCATGGTATCCTGACCACTACTCAATATGAACCATTTAGCTTGACATTGTTATAAATTAAGCAAACCAGATAATAAAGTGAAATAAAATATCTGAAGAATATACTTCAACAATTGTTTCAATGTTTCAATGCTATTTATACTTAAATCAAAATTAGTACTTGTTGATTTGAATTTTTAAATTAACTAGACAGTTCTGCCTAGTTGGTGAAAATATCGAGAAGTGATTTTGCCTCCTACGTTTTGTCAAATCAAGTAATCAGTACGCACTTGCTTTTAAAGTTTTTGTAATTTAATTTATAAATATTTAAAGAGCACAATTCATTATTTAAGTAGCTTATTTGTTTTGTATTCTTTTCTTTATTTTTTCTTTCATCTTAGTTTCAGCAGCTTTCTTGATGGATTATGCTACAATAACACTGTCCTCTAAATCATGAAGTTTGCAGTGAAGTGCTTTGTATGCAACATGTTTACAAATTGATCAATTGTTAGACTCTTTCACAGAGTAGTAAAGTATTGTAGTGAAGTATTTATTAAATTTTTGAACAATTGTTTCAAACATTTTTTGGTTTTCTGTTGGTATCCAAGAAAAATTCTCAAAAATTATATTAGACTGTTCATCTATGCAATGTTAAAAAGATAGCAACATTCACATTGTCTGTGTTTGTGTCCATTTTTGTAGCTTTCAGAAACATGAAATGAATTCAGTCATCTTCCCTATTCAGATGGGGTTGGATTTTAGAAGTTCCATAGTTACCTCTGTCACCATGTAAAGATTGCAATGTAATAAAAGAAATAATTATATCAAAATCAAAAGGATATTGTGTTGTCATGCTAAAATTAACACATTATTTATATTATGTCTTAGGCAGTGCACCCATGTGTTGTTTTCTACATTCACATTACTGTACCAATGCATTGCTGCAATAATGCATTACAGTGTAGGACTCAGACTCGATTTTCAAGTTCTTATGCATCTAGGACTTAGACTAGACTATAAAAAACAGGACTCACAGGGCATTTGTTTAAAGGTTTTAAAATACATTCCATATGTTAATTGTCATGCATCAATACAGTAGTATGAACTGATGCAACATTCTATTGAAAGAAAATCCACTGCTATAGAATGCCTCATAAACAAATGAATCAACAGATCCACTACAGGTTTTATTACAATTTTTAAATATATCTACACCAATGAGGTTTGACAAGACACATTGACATGCATTTGATTTGCTGTAATGAATGTGACTTTTGTTGACATAACTAAAATATTTCTCCTCTCTCTGCATGATAGCTTTGATGGCATACAGTTTTGAGAGATTAATAGAAGCAATGATTTACCTTCATTCCTCAATATGTTGTAAATTTACTGCTGACTAGTATTCAATCATATTTCAATAGCTTTTTTACATAGTGAAATCCAGGTGTATTATGAATGGCTATTGGTGAAGGCATGTGAATACACACATTAGTGGCAAATCTTACATAGTGGCTTATTTTAGATGAATGCATATATTTGCAATAAGAGTTAATGTTTAATGTGATTCCAAGTAATTCAATATTATATTTGTGAGTTTATATATAATGCTTACTATTTTAATGTCACTCAGGGAACAATCAGAGCCTCTATATTTAATAGGATTTTGTCCCATCAATCCCTGGAATGGTCAGAAATCTCTCACCAAAAACTCAACAAAGTAATGTGCTCTTTTGACAGCCAATTTTGTGAGAGAATCTTGAATCTAACTCAGCAAATGTCTGAGTGCATCTCCAACTTGCAGTTGGTACTTGAAATGAATACCAAATTTCTAAAAATGAATACTGAATATCTCAAAATGGGTTGGTACTTGAAAGGAATACTGAATATCTCAAAATGAATACCAAAAATCTCAAAATAGATGCTGAGAAAATGTAACTATGGAAACCTTTGTTAGCATTCAACCAATAGCAATCACTATGAAATCATATGTTTATGGCATTTAGACACAGAATTAAAAATTGTAATTTTTTGGGGGTTGTGACTGCAGCTTGATATTAAAATATAGGGCAAAATTAGATAATTTAAATTGGATTTCAAAATTTTTTTAACTAAACATGAATATGGAAATTAATTGCTTATTAAAAATAAAAATATTTACAATAATAATATGATTGTCTCTTTAAACTATGTCCCATATTCATCTGTTACAAACTATATATTCATTATCTGTTTTGAGATATTCAGTATTCATTTTGAGAAATTTGGTGGTTGGTTCTTAAATCTATCAATTCAAAATGTTATGGCTGTCAGAATTTATTTTACAACTGTCAGAAAAAGTTGTTTTTGTTTAAAACAAGCTTTATTGGGACATTGCTTAAGAGATATCTAGTTAAAATAGTATCTATATGACAAAGGCATTAAAATAACATTTCACTTGCTTCCTACATATATGATTTTTTAAATTTTTCAAAGGTTTCAAATTAATCAATTACTTAAACTTCAAAAGGTATTTTAATATTTTTAATTATTTTACTATTTACCATATTGATAATGCTTTTTGATTAATGCTATTGGATAAGAGTGATTTCAGCAATATACCAGAATAGGTAACTCCGAATTTTTAAAAAATGATGACATCATCAGACGTAGTTTTTTATGCTGATTCTAAATCTAAAAAAAAATTTGTGAACCATTCATTATTTCAAAAGTTATTAATATTATAAATAAAGCATATACAATTTTATCAGCCAATCATTTTACAGCATTCTTGTAACTTATGTTTTCAAATAGCTGCATAACTTTATTCAAATTCAGATTCCAAGAATCATAAACTAAATTGCCATTTCTTTGATTATCCTTGTATGTATTTTTGAAAAACCTCATATGGTTGTTTATTAATACTAACTTGGTAATTTTGCAACTTCAATTTTACAACATGTTTGTAATAAATATTTCTCAATTAAATCAACTATTTTAAATGTACTTAAATTCATTTCAAATATCAATGAATAATTATTTAATACTTTTTATATAAATGTAATATTCATTCAAAATAATAAATGGTTTTGATTAACTGGGTGGGTCTGAAAAGAGCTGATTGAAAATTAGCTCTGAAAAGAGCTGATTAAAGGAAAAAGGTTACACAGGGTACACCTGCCACACATGGCGAATGAAATTATCAAATGCATCCATGCCTGGCAGCGCAAACAATTCGCGCCACATGAATTCATCCAAATGACTTGGAAGCATATGCGTTTGCGTTCCGTTCATTTGCTTAAGGTTCCGCTTCGCTCTAGACCACATAGACTCCACTCTATTTGTAGTGACTCAAGTTACAGGATCAACAAAGTGATAAGATGGGTTACTGTGCCATGCTGAAAATTGTAATTGATGATATGATTGTAAGCACCCCAGTTATCAGTCCAGATAATGGAACCATCAGCAACTCTCCTCCAAATGATTGGCATCAGTGTCTTGTGATTCCTTGCATTAACAAAGCACAAAAATGGAAATAAATGGCCACAGTGGTATTTCCTGCAAGCAATAACACTCTCATCAATCTCAACAATGCGATCTGGACCTCCATACTTCTGTGGAACAAACGTCCCAACAGAAGCTATACCAATCTACAGCTGTGGATTTGCTGATTCCCAAGACATCCACAGTTTGAGTGACAAGAACTTGCAGAATTGGGTACCAAATTACCGCAAAAACTACCCTTAACTCCAAATTGGCCTTTGCAAAAATGGTTCCAGTGTGAGCAGAGCAAGTGTGCTTGCATCTAGGACAATGCAAGAGGTAGCCATCCAAGTGATTAGCACTTAAAATTGTAGACATCCTCCTATGACAACCAGCAGCATGAAATTTTCTACTAGTGACCAAGAGGCCCTCACACTTGCAAAATGAAATTGCTTCTTCATTGGAAGTTAAAAGTGTAACTACACGCCAGTGTGACATAATTGCAAATCCCAGCAAACAATAAGTTGTCGTTTAGTTGTCAGGCCAACACCTTAATGTCGGGTCTCGCATTCTAATCATACACCAGCTAGTGGTGGAAATGTGAATTTATTACCTTTACTGTTTTTGTTTTCTGAGTGAGTAATAAACCCATGGTTAATGCTTCTTTTGCACAGCTTTTGTGTGTTAGATGTGTTCAAAGTATGCATTGTATGTCTCTTTAAAATTGGATTTACAAATAATGTTACATGGAATGCTGGTAGAACTATAGGTTATATTTAATTTACTACGTATTTTAAATAAATGTGTGTTGAAAATATAGGCGAACTTGTAGAGTAGCGACACGCGGACTAAATAAACAATAATTTAGGGTCAAAAACGATAGGAAATACAATAAAATACTCAAAAAGTTGTAAAATATAATCGATATAGACCGATACCTTGTCATAATTCAGCATATTTGTAGGACGCGGTAACACGCGATAGCACGCGGTATATATTTTAGGAATATAGCAAATAAAACCACGAAGTCATTTAATAATAATTAATTAAGCAAATCTATAAACTTTTGGTTTAAATTAAGTTTTGATTTGTAGTAAATTTCTTCATTAATGGGAAGGGCTTCTTCAGCAAATTTCAGCGAAAACAAATCTCACCGAAAAACACTATTACAATGAAAATTGTCATACACTATAAGCGTTTATATATTAAAATGATATGAATTGTCAAAAAATTGAATTTGGCTATATATGGGGTGATGGCTTCGACAGGCATTCGTTACGAGCTTTAATCTTATTCAGAATCTAGCAATAACACTAAACAAAAATTCGATTATTTTATCGACTAAATAGTAAACCAAACCTTAATAAACCTTAGTTTGTAATATAATGAAATGAAAATTGTAGTTAATATTACAATTTTGAAAATCCATATTACTATATTAATTAATTAAATTGAAATTTACCTCTTATTTAATATCAGGGTTTTCGAGTACTTGGAATGTTAAGAACTCAAACTCAAAAAAGCTCGCAAAACTTGATCATAAGAACTCGAAAGAGAAATCATCTAAACTCGAACACGAACGAAAATACCGTAAAAATTAAATTTCAATTTCTTTACCAATCGCAAACAACAGTATTTTTTAGCTTAGAATCACTGTACAATAAATGTTTTTACCAAACAAACTCGGAAATAGAAGAAAACTCGATCGAACTCAGAATTTTCTTTAAGAAAATACTCGAACACGTAACGTAAAAACTCGAACTTGATTTGAAAACCCTGAACTGTATTATACAAATTTTTCTTCAAAAATTGTGATCAATTGAATTCATATATATTTTGCTTGTAAAAGAGCAAAAAGGACAATTGTTATTCCAATTAATGAAGATATTTCAATTAAGATAAAGACTTCATTTAAATCAAAAGTTTATAGATTTGCTTAATTATACGATTATATTTTGTTATTTTTTAGTTAAAGATAATTATTTTTATATAACTTCGTGGTTTTATATGCTATATTGCTTAAATATATACCGCGTGCTATCGCGTGTTACCGCGTGCTACNGTATATATATATATATATATGATTTTTTCATGTAAAGAATTTTATATATTCTTTAATGATATATTATTTAAGCAAATCACCATGATGTGAAAATACATTCAACAGTAGATTATGCTAACTGCTGTTTGATTGAATGAGTTCTCAACTTCTTGAAGCATAATTGAGAATGCAAGATCTCAAAGATTCTTGAAGCCACATTTTTTCACAAATCATAAATATATGGGTTTTAGAATAATGTAATTGTGCAAATGACGGTCTACAGTCAGTGGTGCAGTAAACCAAATAATGAGGCAGTACTCTTTTCCCAATTTGCCTGCATCAAGTTGGAATACATTTAATATATATACATGATTTGACTAAAGATATATACACTTTTAGAAGATCTCTAATATTTGTTTAAAAAGTATTGTTTTACACTAATAATATATTCAAAAACTGTTGTAGCTAATGTATCAGAATATTCGATGATGCCCTTTGTATTGCAATAAACAATTTAAGTATCTAATTTGGTTTTTAAACAAATTTTCCAAAATGATAAAGACCAATTTTTGTTTGTTATAAATGTCATCAATAATGTAGTGTGTCCATTTTGATACAGTTGAATTTGTGGATTCTTTCTCTATATTTTCATATATTACTAAAAAGCTTCAATTTATCTGAGGTGAATTGTAAGATAGTTGAATATAAGCCAATTTATTTTTTAAAGGATTCTGTAGGTATATTTCAGATTTAGAATGACATCAAGATCTGGCAAGCATCGTCGTATTAGGCCATTTCTAAGACATTGCTTTCAGATCTGCATATGCTTAATTCATTTTTATCTTACTAAATATTCCAGATCTGCATAAATATTGATGGACTTCCACTTTTTCAATCTTCTAGTGTATCATTATGGGTTATTTCGGCAACCTTTCCTCTTATTGAAATTGGAGTTTTAGTTTTAGGAGCTTTTCAAGTATGATAACATTACTTTTCCAAATCTAATTTTGTAGGTCATTTGTTCAATTGCAATAAAGCTTAGTAACATTAAATTAATCATTAAATTTTGGAAACTTTAATTGTTGTCAAACTTGACAGAGTTCAAATAAGCCAGCACTACAATTAATTTTGCAGCCATTGATTGATGATCTTTTAACAAAAAAGATTTTGGTAAAATTCTTTGCTTTGGATGGTCCAGCATGATCATTTATTCAACAATAATCCATTTGAATATCATCTATTTTCGAATGTTCTCCCATTTCCAACAAAGCCTGTTGATTGCTCACATAGTGATATTCAAATTTTCATTGTGAGCAATTGCTTTGATGTGTGTTGTTTGAATATTAATGATATAAAAAGAAAAATGGTGCGATTACCATCATTTTCAAATGAAGACACATTTATTGTTTTCCCTTTTTATAGTTCAATTTATATTTTTACAACTTTTTACTTTCATCAAGTTAGGTATATATGAACATTTAATTGTTATTTTATACTGTTTTAGTTCACAATGTTTACTATTGTAGAATTTTTGTCTGATGGCTGCTGTGAGTATGTGCCAAATTCCTGGCTTATTGGGCAAAAACGTTTTTGGCCATTGCATAGTGCTGATAGTTTGCAAAAAAATTGCATTGCTCTTTCATCTGAATGGGACGAATATGATTGCAGAATTCTTGGAACTGCTGGTAAGACATTGAGATTTGTATACTTTGCGGATATATCGCTGAAAATAGTTATTTGTGAAATTTAACAAGAACCATTTTGTAAATTTAAATGATCTTAGTTTCGCTCAAGGTTGCTATCAGCACTGCGGATGTGCAAACTTTGGTGAGAGGAATTCTGAATATGATGTTTCAGAAAGATTTAGCCTACAAAATCAACAACACTGGGGCTAATAAGAATTTGGGCTTTTTGAATTATGCATTTTTTCATTTGCTGACAAGTTTGTTTTATTTCTTAAGTACACACATATTTAATTAGATGTTATTTTTACAATTCAACAAGTGAAATCAATATCAATACATTTAACAGTGTATTTTAGAAACTGTAAGGTTAAATGAATGCACAAAAAATGCAATGGATGAGAAAATTAAGGATGTAGCATGGTGATTTTTTAAGAGTTCTGTTGATCTATTATTTGGAAAAAGAAGAGGAGCAGGGGCTGCAGATTAACTCATTATGCTACATTAGTTTTTTGTACTGTTTTTCAAATATATTGTAGTTGTTTATCCTTAAAATGGACAATGGCCCAAATTAAGTGTTTCATATCAATTATTTTGCATATATGCTACATTTTCAACTCTGAAGACAGTTTTTAGATTATGTAATGTACTATCAATCAGAGTGGTTGTTTAGAAACAGTGTGGCTACATCATGATGCTTAAATTTCTTTTAGTTTTGTAAGTAATTTTTACTTTTATTATAACTGGTTACTTTAGCTGATGCATCCCTGTTTTGAAGGATATATAAATGTTGTCTTCTTTTGATTTTGCTCTCCAATTTTCTAATTGCAAGGTATTGATATTTTTAACTTCTTATTTTAATAATTGCTGTGCACATTTGCATGTACAGTTGTATGTTAATTTGGTCCATTGTCCGCAATTTTATCAAATTTTTATTCAAGACATGTCATTTGTATCATCACTTTTTATGTAAAATGATGGCTATTATAGTAACCCTATATTTCATTTATAAATTCATGAAATTTATTCTGTAAAAACACATAAAGAAGGTTTCATTCAGACAATATGTTTATTGGACAATTACTGGTTCAATTCCCATTAATTTAATGTAGATTATACATAAGTATTATTTATGTATATTTTTAATAATATTTATATGTATTATAAATAGTGTCTGTACACTGTCAGATTTCCGACATGGCCCCAAATTGTCAGGGCATGTGTCACTAGCCGACATCCCTCTGACAGCTAGAATAATGTCAGGAAAGTGTTGTCCTGACAGCTTATTGTTTGCTGGGATGATGTTTAAAATTATGGAAGAATTTAGACTTTGAAATGTACCCACCAAAATATTAAAATCCAATAAATCTTTGGGAAGTTTTAAAAATCAAATATCCTTTACCACGCTATTCAATATTAGTTAAAGAACTTTAAGTTAATCCCTTTAAATTGCTTACTGATATTCAAAAGCAAAAGAATTGAAGTTGCAAATTTACCAAGTTAGTATTAATGAACAACCATATGAGGTTTTCCAAAAATACATACAAGGATAATCAAAGAAATTGCAGTTTAGTTTATGATTCTTGGAATCCGAATTAGAATAAAGTTACACAGCTATTTGAAAACATAAGTTACAAGAATGCTGTAAAATGATTGGCTGATAAAATTGTATATGCTTTATTTAAAATATTAATAACTTTTGAAATAATTAACAGTTCACAAAAATTTTTTTAGATTTAGAATCAGCATATAAAACTACGTCTGATGACGTCATCATTTTTTAAAAATTCGGAGTTACCTATTTTGGTAAATCGCCAGTGATTTCCATAGTTACATCTTTTCTGACAGCTGTAAGATAAATTCTGACAGCCATAAGATTATGAAGTGACAGATTTAATAAACAACCAAATTTGGTATTTGTTTCAAGTACCAACCCTCAAAATGGAGTTTGGTTATTAAATCTGTCAATTCATAATCTTATGGCTCTCAGAATTTATCTTACAGCTGTCAGAAAAGTTGTAACTATGGTAATTACTCTTATCCAATAGCATTCATTAATCAAAAAGCATTATCAATATGGTAAATAGTAAAATAAGTAAAAATATTAAAATACCTTTTGAAGTTTAAGTAATTGATTAATGTGAAACCTTTGAAAAATTTAGAAAATTATATATGTAGGAAGCAAGTGAAATGTTATTTTAATGCCTTTCTCAAATAGATACTATTTTATCTAGATGTCTCTTAAGCAATGTCCCAATAAAGCTCATTTTCAACAATAACGACTTTTTCTGACGGTTGTAAGATAAATTCTGACAGCCATAACATTATGAATTGACAGATTTAAGAACCAACCACCAAATTTCTCAAAATGAATACTGAATATTTCAAAACAGATACTGAATATATAGTTTGTAACAGATGTATATGGGACATAGGTTAAAGAGACAATCATAATATTATTGTTTTATATGCTATGTTGCTCAAATATATACCGCGTGCTGCAAATATGCTGCATTATGACAAGTTATCGGTTTATATCGATTATATTTTAAACTTTTTGAGTATTTTAATGTATTTCCTATCGTTTTTGACCCTAAAGTAGTGTTTTCTTTGTCCGCGTGTTACGCGTGTCGCTATTCTACAAATTCGCAAATATTGTAAATGATTTTATTTTTAATAGGCAATTAATTTCCATATTCATGTTTAGTTAAAAATTTTGAAATCCAATTTAAATTTTTTAAATTTGCCTTATATTTGAATACCAAGTTGCAAACACAACCCCGAAAAAATTACAATTTTTAATTCTGTGTCTAAATGCCATAATCATATGATTTCATAGCGATTGCTATTAGTAGAAAGCTAACAAAGGTTTCCATAGTTAGATTTTCTCAGTATCAGTTTTGAGATTTTTGTATTCATTTTGAGATATTTGGTATTCCTTTCAAGTACCAACCCCAAGTTGCATGAAAGTAATTTCCAAATAAGCATAAAGTCTGCTCAAATGGGCTTGCTAAGTTGTGCTCATCCTGCTAATGTGTCTGCAACAATGCCTACATATGCCAATTCCTCCAACACTGATCACATTGCCTACATCTTGTACCTTGTTCTGAGCTCCACTGGCCTTCATGCCTGCCGCCAGTTGCATGTCTGTGAGCACCACCAGTTGTATGATTAGTTCCCCTAATGGGTTCGAGAAAATAATATTTAATCCAACCTCTCCTAATTGTAATCATTTAATTGCATTTAATAGAAACTACTACTACTACTACTACTACTATTTAGGCAATATATTTGCAAGCTATAAACTAAAACAAAACAAATATTTAGCAGCACTATCAATTTGTAGTAGAATTGTTTATCAG
>CABFPE010000923.1:63573-78016 GCA_900660155.1 Hofstenia miamia | reverse complement strand
AACTTTCGCACTTGTCCTGCAAGCCTCTGCTCTGTAACTTCTAATCCCGTTCCTGCCTTCCTCCATTCTTCCAACATTCTCTTCCTGTAACCCCTCTCATCTGGCCTGCTTCTTCTGTAACACTCCAGTGCTGTTCTGTTCTGCTCATCTGTCCATTTATGCCGTCGTCAGTTGGTCTGTGTGGATCCGATACTACGACTTCTCGAATCCACACTCCCGATTGTGGAGTCCACCTGACCGGAGATTCTTCGCACCCGCTGACCATTTAAGGCCTGCCGGGGACTGAGGGCCTTTTCTTTCGTTGTCACTTTCATATTAGTTTTGCGTTCTACCCCTTGGCCACTGGGGCCCACTATTATTATTATTATTATTATCATTAACAAATTTATTTGGGAAACTATTCGTGGAGCTAACAATTGCTTTGGAATGTCCCATATTATTCTTTCAAAATTAATTTTGAATGGTTAATTCAAAACATTTTCTGTAAAAATATTGAAAAATATAATATAAATAATGTTGTTGAATGCGGACCAAAATTTCTACCTGGATTCTATGCTGCTATTACTAATATAAACACAACCGAGCAGAAATTAACTCCATCAGTAACATGCACCAAGATATTTTCAAATATATATAGTATATTAAATTTTGACATTGTATTACCCCTGTCAAAGGCACAATCAAAGAAACCACCAAATTAAAGGTATCATTGAACTTCTTCTCAGTCCCAAATTCTATCTTAATCAATCTATGATTTCCGATAACTACCCATCATTTTAATGAATCAAAACGGTAATCCAAAGTTGAAGTTAATGCTTAGCAATTCATGACCAATCCAATGAACGCCAGTCCAAGACTGAAGTAACACAGCTTCCGCTGAAGGTACATCTAACAAAGCTGTGATTTTATCTACTATTTAAACAAAAGCAACTGTACAAAAAGTCCTAGGTCGGCATCAATCACATTTTGTAATTTGCTTATCGTACTAACAATGATAGCATTCTCTAATAGTTTGGCTGTACAGATAAAAGAGGGTGGGACATGTCTTCGGAACTAATGAAACAACTGCGTTTTTCCATAAATTATTGCATCCAACAAACCGTGCTTCTGCAGCCTAATGAATTGTTTTGGATATCAGTACAAGTTTCGATATTGCCTAAAAATTGTTTTCTTTAACCTGATTAACGTTATAATCGCTGCTCAGGGCCGTGGCTAGGAGAGGGCCAAGGGCATAGCCCTTCCTGTTGGGCCACTGTGCCCCCCTTCCTTTTGGCATCCTGGATACAAAACTCCACAGTATTAGTTCTAATATTCTGTAATTAAGTTAGAGTGAATATCTTTTAGTTGAAATATACATAATACTAATGCAATTCTATTAAAAAATTCAATGAAAAAGGGTGAAACTATCTCATATGAGTAAAACTGATTAATTTATTGAACTTTGAGGTGCCATGGCCCCCCTCATTTTCAAATGCAAGCCACGGGCCTGTCGCTGCTTGCAATTTGGTATTTATCTACCTAAGTATTAAAAATCTATTAAATTGCTATTCCCACATGCTTATTATTGGAAGTCTTGTGCCCAGTAAATAACTTCTGGGAAAATTCCAAAATCGAAAAAAGAACATGCAATATGTACAAAAATAATATTAACGCTTGAACCTAAGGATATTATGATCATGTAAAAGTATAATGGGTATTATGAGAGCTGAAATCATCCAAAATTTTCTGGAGATGAACTTTAGATTTATCATTACAAGAGATTTTGTCACTAACTTTTGTATCCCTCTAGTGGCGAAAGTGAAAATATCATTTGTTCGCAAATAATTATTAATGAAAATCGAAAATTATGCAATTACTACATATATCCAAAATACCATAAGAAACACTTGTTAGTTAATCTTAAACAGCCTAGCGTTAAGGGACAAAACGTTTTTATAAATTTATGAAGAATTTTCTTTGAGCCTGTTAACAAATTCGAAAATCTTGGGGCATGGGTAGGTGTTTTTGGGAAACATACAATCCTGAAAATTTCTCATTAATGCAAATTGTTGTGGCTAAGTTTGTTAGAAATATAACACGTTTTCTTTGAAAATTTCGAATTTTTCAAAAAGATTTAAGTTCTCTCCATTTATTTCTCCACATAACCATTAAGGAACTTTGACTGTTTCTTGTGTGCAATGTTATTCCAAATCCATTGAGGCGTGCCGTGCACAAAGTCAGAATGATGTACTGCAGATTTACATACAAAATTTTGGATTTGGGTTATACAAACTGGAAAAAACTAGGCGGGCAAACAAAAACTGCTTTTACTAATTTTTTTGCATTGTCACAATTGCAGTAATATACACGCCTCAATGAAACGCTAATTTTTAATGTACAAATAACTTTGAAAAAGTATTATCGAAAAACCTTTCTTACAGTATAAGATATCAAGTGAACAGGGGCGTACGCCTGGGGGACATGGTGGAATGTCCCCCCTCGTCAGATTTCCAAATTTGATTTTGACTCGATAAATCAAAAACTTTTTCGTAAAAAATTGAAAAATTTAAAATCTAGGATTGTGAAATGCATTTTTTAGGGTCTATTTTCTCGATATTTTCAAAAATTTTCGCGGGGCTTCGCCCCGCATTATGTAATATTAACGATGTCCCCCTCAGAAAATCCTGGGTACGCCCCTGCAAGTGGAGACACTAGTTCAATCATTTCCATTTTAAAAACGGTATTGACGAGTGCACAAGCAGACGAAATTTCTAAAAATTTTGTAAGTTTCCTTTTATCTTAGCATATCATTCATTAAATCAAATTCAATGAAATGTTAAGTGAAAATTCTTCGTGTATTAGAATGTGCTAATTTCAAAAAGTACATTGCACAGCTATCGAAAATCTCTTCACAGCATTATTGCTAAAATAATATCAACATAAAAATTTATTAAAACACCTGCAAATATGGCAATGCAAACATAATTTGAAAACAATTTTCAGTAGGCAAACTAAGTACTTGTAATTTATAGTTTAAATAGATTTAGAGAAATAAAGATAACATTGTGAAAATAAATGCTTTCATAAAAGTGTTTACCAAACAAATCTAACAATTCCAAATGAAGCTTTCTAAGCGGACAGCACTTTTGTTGATATTGGTTGCAGCAGGAGGAATCTATTTTACTTGCATTTTCTTTTGGGAAGGAAAACTTTATAGGAAATGTACATTTGAATCCAATGGATTCTCAATGCCTAATGGTTGCCAATCAGTATTTTTGGAAAATCCAGTGTTAAGATTAAATTGCTTACCAGATTTTAGTGAATTCACACCTGAAAACCTTCGCTCTGGAGTTATCTGCAGTTTAAAATTTTTTAAGCTGAATTTTAGACAATTTGAAAAAGATATAGAGAGTGGTAAAGCAACCCTCTCATGGGATTATATCACGAAGCGTTTTGAAACCATTCGTGCCCCTGCCTCTTTCAGTGCTAATATTTTATTCAATCTGAGGTACTTAAACATATCGCAGGCACTCCAAGCGGTGGCATCTGCAGTGGAACCATTATCAGTAGAATACACTCTTATGCTACAAAANACTGTACTTGGCCCTATTTTATTTGCAATTTTTGTAAATGATATAATAAAACATGTTAAAAACAGCGACATTTACCAATATGCCGACGACACATGCCTAATAAGTACCGCAAAAAATGCTTTTGATGCTACAAAAAACCTCAAACAGATATAGAAAAATTAAAAAATCATTTTACAAATAATCAACTGAAACTAAATATTGAAAAAACTCAATTTATAATTTTTTCACCGAAGGCACAAAGAAATCTAATAAATGATATAGAACTAAAGATAAATAATTAGTCAATAAAGCACAGTGAATCAGTCGGCTATTTAGGATTAGAGATAGAAAATGAATTAACATTTGAAAAATTTCTACTAAGTAAAATTCAAAAAATGACTGCATGCATTAGATATCTTTATCACTTACGCAATGTAATATCAAGCAATTATCATAAACAACTAATATATGCTTTCTGTTTATCTCATTTTCAATACTGTTCCTTTCTTTTAACTAACCTAAATTCGAAACATCGTATGCTTCTATCAATGACATTTCATTGGTGCATAAAAACTCTAAACTTTGCACAAAAGAATGACGAAGCAGTTGTGTTTGCTTCTTCTTCTTGCTGGCTTCTTTCTGTATCTGTACATTCTCTATCTCTGGTCCCGCACTTCCCCATATATTCTCCCATAACCTTACTGCATCTTCGCCTGCTCTAGCTGTAGCCTTTTCTCCTGCATCTAGTTCTTTGTAGAATCTTCCTTCTTGGTTCTCAAACTTCATAAGGCTTTGCCCTTGCCCTATACTTTCTCAGTTTCTCTGCTTCTGCAAGTAATCTCTGCTTAAGCTCTTCTTTTGCAGTTTCTATAGTCTTGCCCTTACCTACCCTGCACTTGTTCTGTACTGTCTTACTTGTCCTGATCTTTCCTATTTGCTGCCTAATCCTTGCCACTTTATTCTCAATTCTTTTCTCCCATGCTGGCTTTCTGTCTCTGTTATCTTCTTTTCGTCTTTTCTTTTTCATGTCTATGCCTACATTCTTCAGCACCTCACATGCACCTGCATACACTAACCTGTTTACTTCTGTGACACTCCTAGCACCTATCCTCTCCAGCACTTTATTGACCTTTGCTGTCTCTACTGCTAGCTTGCTTTTCTTAACTCCTCTTGGAACTGGCAACCTGGTTCTCTCAGCTATTTCTTCTTTCATCTTTTCCTTTATTGCTGCTGCAGTTTCTGCGTCTACTGATTCTGCTGCTTCCGCCACTTATGTCACAACGTCTATCACTTCTTCTTCACTTTGCTTAGCCTGTTCAACTCTCTTTTTCCCTTACTTACATCCAACTGTAACTTTCGCACTTGTCCTGCAAGCCTCTGCTCTGTAACTTCTAATCCCGTTCCTGCCTTCCTCCATTCTTCCAACATTCTCTTCCTGTAACCCCTCTCATCTGGCCTGCTTCTTCTGTAACACNAAGTTAATGCTTAGCAATTCATGACCAATCCAATGAACGCCAGTCCAAGACTGAAGTAACACAGCTTCCGCTGAAGGTACATCTAACAAAGCTGTGATTTTATCTACTATTTAAACAAAAGCAACTGTACAAAAAGTCCTAGGTCGGCATCAATCACATTTTGTAATTTGCTTATCGTACTAACAATGATAGCATTCTCTAATAGTTTGGCTGTACAGATAAAAGAGGGTGGGACATGTCTTCGGAACTAATGAAACAACTGCGTTTTTCCATAAATTATTGCATCCAACAAACCGTGCTTCTGCAGCCTAATGAATTGTTTTGGATATCAGTACAAGTTTCGATATTGCCTAAAAATTGTTTTCTTTAACCTGATTAACGTTATAATCGCTGCTCAGGGCCGTGGCTAGGAGAGGGCCAAGGGCATAGCCCTTCCTGTTGGGCCACTGTGCCCCCCTTCCTTTTGGCATCCTGGATACAAAACTCCACAGTATTAGTTCTAATATTCTGTAATTAAGTTAGAGTGAATATCTTTTAGTTGAAATATACATAATACTAATGCAATTCTATTAAAAAATTCAATGAAAAAGGGTGAAACTATCTCATATGAGTAAAACTGATTAATTTATTGAACTTTGAGGTGCCATGGCCCCCCTCATTTTCAAATGCAAGCCACGGGCCTGTCGCTGCTTGCAATTTGGTATTTATCTACCTAAGTATTAAAAATCTATTAAATTGCTATTCCCACATGCTTATTATTGGAAGTCTTGTGCCCAGTAAATAACTTCTGGGAAAATTCCAAAATCGAAAAAAGAACATGCAATATGTACAAAAATAATATTAACGCTTGAACCTAAGGATATTATGATCATGTAAAAGTATAATGGGTATTATGAGAGCTGAAATCATCCAAAATTTTCTGGAGATGAACTTTAGATTTATCATTACAAGAGATTTTGTCACTAACTTTTGTATCCCTCTAGTGGCGAAAGTGAAAATATCATTTGTTCGCAAATAATTATTAATGAAAATCGAAAATTATGCAATTACTACATATATCCAAAATACCATAAGAAACACTTGTTAGTTAATCTTAAACAGCCTAGCGTTAAGGGACAAAACGTTTTTATAAATTTATGAAGAATTTTCTTTGAGCCTGTTAACAAATTCGAAAATCTTGGGGCATGGGTAGGTGTTTTTGGGAAACATACAATCCTGAAAATTTCTCATTAATGCAAATTGTTGTGGCTAAGTTTGTTAGAAATATAACACGTTTTCTTTGAAAATTTCGAATTTTTCAAAAAGATTTAAGTTCTCTCCATTTATTTCTCCACATAACCATTAAGGAACTTTGACTGTTTCTTGTGTGCAATGTTATTCCAAATCCATTGAGGCGTGCCGTGCACAAAGTCAGAATGATGTACTGCAGATTTACATACAAAATTTTGGATTTGGGTTATACAAACTGGAAAAAACTAGGCGGGCAAACAAAAACTGCTTTTACTAATTTTTTTGCATTGTCACAATTGCAGTAATATACACGCCTCAATGAAACGCTAATTTTTAATGTACAAATAACTTTGAAAAAGTATTATCGAAAAACCTTTCTTACAGTATAAGATATCAAGTGAACAGGGGCGTACGCCTGGGGGACATGGTGGAATGTCCCCCCTCGTCAGATTTCCAAATTTGATTTTGACTCGATAAATCAAAAACTTTTTCGTAAAAAATTGAAAAATTTAAAATCTAGGATTGTGAAATGCATTTTTTAGGGTCTATTTTCTCGATATTTTCAAAAATTTTCGCGGGGCTTCGCCCCGCATTATGTAATATTAACGATGTCCCCCTCAGAAAATCCTGGGTACGCCCCTGCAAGTGGAGACACTAGTTCAATCATTTCCATTTTAAAAACGGTATTGACGAGTGCACAAGCAGACGAAATTTCTAAAAATTTTGTAAGTTTCCTTTTATCTTAGCATATCATTCATTAAATCAAATTCAATGAAATGTTAAGTGAAAATTCTTCGTGTATTAGAATGTGCTAATTTCAAAAAGTACATTGCACAGCTATCGAAAATCTCTTCACAGCCTTATTGCTAAAATAATATCAACATAAAAATTTATTAAAACACCTGCAAATATGGCAATGCAAACATAATTTGAAAACAATTTTCAGTAGGCAAACTAAGTACTTGTAATTTATAGTTTAAATAGATTTAGAGAAATAAAGATAACATTGTGAAAATAAATGCTTTCATAAAAGTGTTTACCAAACAAATCTAACAATTCCAAATGAAGCTTTCTAAGCGGACAGCACTTTTGTTGATATTGGTTGCAGCAGGAGGAATCTATTTTACTTGCATTTTCTTTTGGGAAGGAAAACTTTATAGGAAATGTACATTTGAATCCAATGGATTCTCAATGCCTAATGGTTGCCAATCAGTATTTTTGGAAAATCCAGTGTTAAGATTAAATTGCTTACCAGATTTTAGTGAATTCACACCTGAAAACCTTCGCTCTGGAGTTATCTGCAGTTTAAAATTTTTTAAGCTGAATTTTAGACAATTTGAAAAAGATATAGAGAGTGGTAAAGCAACCCTCTCATGGGATTATATCACGAAGCGTTTTGAAACCATTCGTGCCCCTGCCTCTTTCAGTGCTAATATTTTATTCAATCTGAGGTACTTAAACATATCGCAGGCACTCCAAGCGGTGGCATCTGCAGTGGAACCATTATCAGTAGAATACACTCTTATGCTACAAAACAGCGCGCAGCTTTATTACGCGTTAGAATTCATACTCAGGCATGACAAAAACCTGTCATTTGCTAAAAAAATCCATTTACGCTCCATTTTAGCCAAGCGCAACCTCAGTAAGATAGAGCAAAAAGATATAAAAGAGTATGCCGCTTTAAGAAGCGCTAAGCATCATTTAGAATCCAGTTTTCAAGAGAATATTAGATTATCAATAAAAGATCTGCAATTCCTGACATACAAGAAATCGGATGTGCACGGATTACCTAGAAGTATGCTAGATTTCATGAGTGCAAATGCTCAACGATTTGAAAATATTAGTAGTTCATCTGAAAATGGGCCTTGGTTGGTAAACGTTGAAAGTTTGATTATTCAAAAATACTCAAGTAGTAAGGCCTTGCGTGAGAAAACTTTCGAAAGAAATCTTAGAATTGGGTGTTCAATTGACCACAACAACTCATATGTTATAGACGAAATACGAAGAATAAATCATCGAATTGCGAA
Organism: Hofstenia miamia; assembly: GCA_900660155.1. Classification (NCBI taxonomy): domain Eukaryota; kingdom Metazoa; phylum Xenacoelomorpha; order Acoela; family Hofsteniidae; genus Hofstenia; species Hofstenia miamia. The sequence goes on along the minus strand of CABFPE010000923.1, from coordinate 69,733 downwards.
TTTATACGGATATGAAAATTTTCCACAATACAAACTACAAGAATCAATGGCGAAAAATTATTCAACGGTCGAAGCGTTTTTAAGCAAACTTGTCAATAGAATAGTAAATCAATCAAATGAGGAATATTCCAATCTAAGGAACTTTGCGAAGACCATTGGAATTGAAAATTTTCAAGTTGCAGATACACTCTTTGTAAAAAACCTTTATAATCTGAAGCAAACGCAATTGAACTACAGCGAAATCAATGAGTACTTTCCTAAAGAACACGTTTTTAAAGAAATATTCAAATTCATTAAATATACATTCGCGATTACAATGACAAAAGTTTCAAGTAATTATGATGTTTATGCAGATGGAATAACTCTATATGATGTTTTTGATAATGACAATGAATATCTGGGCTCAATATATTTCGACCTATATAAAAGAGATGGTAAGTCATCAGGAGCATGGACTAGTGTTATTCGTGAATCTTTCTTATCTCTTAATCTTAAGCCCATCGTTTTATTGTCATTAAACTTTGATTTGGAAAATAACTTGTCCATTTTCAAGATTTCCAGTCTGCTTCATGAGATAGGTCATGTGCTACAAATCATTCTTTCAAAGTACGATGTTTTTTCGCTTAGAGATGCGCTCGAATTTCCAAGTATGTTTATGCAGCACTTTGCTTCGAATATCGAAATAATTCGAAATTTCAGTTCACACAGCGTTAATGGAAAACCCATACCACTTTCAAAGCTAGAACTTGTTTACAAAAGTCGGGGTGATTTTTCTGCTAGCTATCTGTTGAAGCAAGTCTATCAAAGCATTATCGATCAAAGTATTTTTTTCAATGTTAATAAATCATGGTCTGAAGTCGTGATAGATGTACGAAGAGAATATAACATTCCTGAACAAATTCCAGACAACATCTGTAGGTTTGATCATATATTTGTTGATGACTATGCTACAAATTACTATGGTTATCTTTGGTCTGAAGCAATGGCTCTGGAATTACAAGCCTTCCTGTTTAGGGATGATGATTTAACATTCAATGAAAAGGCTTTGAAGATTCGTAAATATGTATTTGAACTAAGAAACATGGAAAGTGCAGCGGAGGCATTTAATTTCCTAATTGGAAGAAATTTTCCTGATGAAAAATATCTCTTAAATCATTATGTCACATAGCAGTTATGTTTGAACATATATGCTACATCGAATTATGTCTTTGTTTTCTAAGAGTTATATAATAATGGACAGTTTTAGCTTTATATCAGAAGCAGGTTGAATGAGAATTACAGACGCTCCTGTCATTTATTTTAATAATATTAATAATAAAGACAAGTAGCAAGTACTTAATTGTCAAAATTTCCTATTATCTAATTATCTGTTAACAACATAACAATTTTTAAATAATGCAAAATTTCAAATTCGATTAGAATTTTTTTGTTACCCAAAATTTATGCCACTCAGTAATTGCTGCAGTCTTTACCATGGGAATTAGAAAGTATGGCTAATATTAGCCAAATATGTTTAGCTTCAAAAAGAATCTAGAACTTCTTGGAATAGATGTCAATACAGTAACCACTCATTTTAAAATTCAAGTTAGCATGCTAATTTTCTATTTTTATTTAAGTATTTTAAGCAAACTGTTGATATAAAAGTATGGTATAACTTAGCTAGAATGTTAATTGATACAATACATTACATGAAATATTCCCTTCTGCAAACTATTTCTGGCAAGAGATGGCTTACAAATATCGAGTCTAACTGCTATCTTAGTAAATGGCATAAAAATATTATATGTTGTTGCACTATATAGGCCGGCATTTTTATATAGTTTGGAAATATTCCTGTATGATAAAGAATGTACATTGTAGTGCTGCATTCCTTTAACCCTTTCAAGTCTGAACCTAGGTAATTTAATTTTTATTATAAAAACTGTATGATGCATATTTAGTAGGCTATATTTAAAACCTCAGATGAGAGTTTTTTATGATTTTTTAAAAATAATAATAAATGCAAGCAGGTCATCCAAAAAGTATTTTAAATAATGAAACAAAAACAATGCAGATTTTACTTATTATTTATGTAAATACAAGCAAAATACATAGAGCAAAAATGAACAGGTGTTTACCGAATGGGATAAATAAACAAATATTGATGTCATGACTATGGAACTGAATCTAGAAATTACCTCGGTCTCCCAAATGACTAATAGGATGTATTTGAATGGGATATAGGGATTAATGGTTCCCGCTAGGCTCGACTCGAAAGGGTTAAAGGAAATACTGGAAAGATTTTGAGGAAATTTGCATTTATTCACCCAAAGTGAATGAAACTCAATTTAGCCAAAATCTAACGAATACCTCCTTTGAAAAGCACCGCTAAAATGCCCATTGCTTCTACATGCAGAATGGTTTGCGAAATGATATAAAAAGGCAGGCCACTTAGCACAATTGTAAATAATATTTTTATGCCATGTATTAAAATAGCTCTCAGAATCCATTTTTGTAAGCGATTGCTCAACAAACATTTTTTCCAGAATCTAATATTACTGCATCATTAAAAAATTTTAAATGAGCGTACAACTACTTTTTCTATTTGTTGTTAATGAGTGAAATATTAAATGCGTGGATATGTGTGCAATTGATATCTAAATGCACCTTCAAATTTTTGTTTGCCTGATCAGTTGCCATAAAGTCTATAAACAGATGTGCTATGAAGGAGTAGAATTTTCCGCATTTTCTTGGTTGTCATCATTAAGGAGAACCAAAGCGCAGTCCATGATATAATACCTATCAAATGTAGAAATCGGATTTACAACACTTACCTTTTAAATAAAACTGTTGAAAAATATTGATTGTATAGGATTGCAAGGAACAAATCTAATATTGAACTAAGAACAGTGTAATTTTACATGAAAATAGTAATTTTCGGATTATATACATGGCGCATACCTCACAGTATGACTCATTTAAACGGGGACTATTGTGTAAATTAGGCTTTAATTTTATTTTTATTGATTCATGTCAAAAATAATTTAGTACCTGTAAACATCGTACATGTAAATTTGATCAAATGTTTAAAGTATGCCATGATATTTATCTGTCAGTTTGCAGTTTAAGCAAATGGTTCATTAAACACAAAAATAAGATCTTTTGATCTTTTTTCTCCTCAAACATTCCATAGGATTTAAACAAAGCATATCATTACTTTGTAACATTATTTAAGACACATTTGTACATAAATAAGCCACATATGCAATTCTTAAAATAATCTGTACAATACAAATAAACAAATATAAAAATTTGGACAAAACTACGTAGAAATATTCGTTGCAAGTTGCAATTGCAATGCTGGTAGCCTTCATCATTAGTAAAGAGGAAGGAACGTTCAACACAGCATCACTCCAATTCACTGATGGCTTACATAACCTGGGAAAATGAGTTTTGTCATAAATTAGATGAACCCGGTTAGAATCAGTGTTTCATTTAGGCCTTTTGGGAAAGGTGAATATTACCGCCTGAAAAAAATTATTCCCCCATATTTCGGTCTCATGAGGTCTCAAAATACCACAATACTTGAAGACTTCCCAATACCAACCAGTGTTTTATATAAACACATTGATGTCCATATACAGTACCATGGTAAGCCTAAGAAATATAGGCTGCAAAAAGTTTTCACTGGCGTTATTAATATATAGTGATAAAACTTCTATTTCCGCCAAAAACCCATAAAAATGTTGTAATTCAGCAGCACATCATTGATATTTGATAATATGAATAAATTATTTAAGTTGTTAATGAATTTATTTCTCAGTGACATTTTGCAAGCTGATCACTAGTAAGCATAAATTTGAGGTGGAGAATTTTCATTAATATTTTCACAAAATTTGTATGATTCCTTTTCGCAATGTACATGTATTTTATTTGTGATCATTACTATTTACTACTGGAAGCATTCAGTAAGCTTACAAAGGATGTTGCCATAATGTTGCAATCTTCTATAAGTCAATGCCTGCAAGTAAACAGTTTACTAACAACCTCTTTCTATAAAGTAGTTACTTACTCTTTGTTGAAAGTACTAGATATCTACTGGTCTCACAATAAGTGATGCCATGCAAATTACATGAAGTAATAATTAACTAAATTTCCCTTTGAAATAAAGTCACTAAACATTGACCTAGACACACTCAAACCCAGAAATTTCCCATTTGTTGAATGAAACTCAGATCCAAATTACACAAACACAGCCCATGTGGGCGTAGACTTAGTTTCAACTTTGAAAAGCCTGAGAGAAGTAATTCCTTTCAATTGAAAAATTTTTCAAGACTTATTAATGTGTAAGACAGTCAAGATCAGAGTTTGATAGAAAATTGACCACGTCATAGCAACATGGCATTAGTAAAATTAATCGTTATTTATATTTATATATATATATATATATATATATATATACCGGTATTAAAACATTATATAAAGTCTGCAAGCAACATTTACGGAAATGTGTATGAGAAATTTTCAATATCAAATTCATTTTTCCTAATGATCATTAACAAGAGTTATTTTAAATATGACGAAAAATCATGACGTTACTTAAATAATAAATAAATATTAAATATTAGCAAAATGTCCAAATATTACCTAAAAATTGAAATGTATATAGAAAATATTCAAGTTGAACGAGTAAAATCATGCAAACTTTTTGGTGTTGTTTTACAAAATAATTTAAAATGGACAGAAAATACGAATTACATTGTTAAAAAAGCAGCAAAAAGACTTAACTGTATTACACTTCTAAAAAGATCAGGTGCATCCATTTCAGAATTAGTTTTAATTTGTAAGACCATGATTCGACCAATATTAGAATATTGCTCTCCTGTTTGGAATTATGCCTTAACTCAAAAGGACATTGCCTTCATTGAACGTATTCAGAGACGTGCCTTTAAAATCATAAGACCATCATTAAATTATATGGAAGCGTTCATTGATCTACAATGCTTAGCTCTTAATAAACGTAGAGAAATGCATTGTAAATCAATATGGAAAAACCTTGAAAGGCCAGAACATCCACTTCATTACTTTATTCCAAAATTCAAATGAACAAACTATAATATTCGAAATACTCACAATTACACAATACGCGCTAGAACCAACAGATTGTTAAACAGCTTTGCAGTTCAATCATCAAAAGAAATTCTATAAGATCATAATAATAATAACTTTTGTTAATTTCATTTTGGTTTATTTTTGTACTTTGTATATTCGACCTAAGGGTTGCAAAAAGTCAAATATATACTCTCTCTCACAAAAAAATATCAATACATGACATAAAATTTACTTGCTATTCACATATAATTGTGCTCAAGCATAAAGTTTTGCCTTCTTAAGATCAAAATGCAGACTAAGAGGAAAAATTTGACCTTAATGACTTTTAGCGAACTGTGCAAAAACCATGAATTTTGCAACACATGTTAATTTATAATAGAAATCTGATCCATATTTTATTTAATAATTTCGATGTTAATAGTTTACATTTGTACGTTAATGATAATATTAAACTGAAGATATAATATATGTACACAATTGTGCACATATACATATATACATACAGCCTTGTGCATAATAGTTCCGACTAATTCAATTATTCCAATTTTAAGTGACCTTATGTCCCATATTTGTGTAAAATTCGGTGAATTGTGGATTCATCCATAAAATATCCATCTATCCAATCTACTTTCAAATGATTTGACGTCAAATGTGGGCAAAATTTAGAAAGACTATCTAAATTTGTTTGGGAATGGCTCCCTGGTTTAAAAGGGCACCCTGGTTTTCCAAAATGCCCAATTTGACAAGTTCTTTAATAATGTGAAATTTTTGAGATACTGTTTGCTTTGATATTTGAAGAAATTCGCAAATTTTTTTTGAAACCATGATTTTTCGATTTCGAAGGAAATAGTTTTACAATGCATTTTGCGATAAATAATGATATAAGTGGTCAGCAATTGTCAAAAAGGCTATGCTCAGACCGAAATGCTATAGCAGGTAAATTCTAAAATTAAGCATTCACTTTTCAAAGTATCAGTATCAACAAAGAGAACAAGGTTAATGTGAAAAACATTAGTCCGACATATTATTCACAAGGCTGTATTTACATGTATATATATATATATATATA